>JAUDJI010000566.1:0-13466 GCA_037389245.1 Oryzias sinensis | reverse complement strand
ATGGCAAGTTGTTATTTGATCAGTTTTTGATGATTCTTTTGCTTTTATGACAAATTCTTCAGAAAAAAAGAAATAAAAAAATAACCAGTAAAAATGATCAGTAATCGTATTGAATCATCCATTAAACTAGTAATACTTCAAAAAAAGATAATATCAGTGAGACTGTAAAGCAATTCACGTTATTTTGGAAGACCGTACAGAAAAGTGGGCGGGGTCTATGGAGATGAACGTTTACTACAGTGCACCTACTATTGGAGATCAGCGTCCCTTAGTCGCACCATCTCCTCTAACCTGTTTCAATAAAAGACAAAGCACCACTAGAACTTATATGGTAACTGTTTGTTCTATGAAAAGGAACATCTGGTTCGGTACTGAGAGGGAACCCAAACCTATAGAACCCAAACCAGAGGAATATTTATCAGCACATACTCATTTCAGCAACACCTCCTGGACTAGACAAATAGGACAAGCCCTGGAATTGAACCACCACACAGAGGTCACTGATAAAATACAAACATTGTTTTATCAAGTTAATAATAATGGATTGGATTTATCTGCGCTTTTCCAGACGCTCAAAGCGCTTACATTGTGTCCATTATTCATTCACTCCTCATTCATTCTTGGTGATGGTAGCTACTGTTGTAGCCACAGCTGCCCTGGGGCAGACTGACAGAGGCGTGGCTACCATTTCGCGCCTACGGCCCCCCCTACCATCACTGGGACATTCATGCACATTCACACACCAGTGGAGCCACACTGGAGGCAAGGAGGGTGAAGTGTCTTGCCCAAGGACACAACGACATTTTTGGCTGGTGGGAGCAGGGACTGAACCACCAACCCTTCGATCATTGGACGACCTGCCAACTGCCTGAGCCACTGCCGCCCTAAATTTAAATTATATTTATAGACCCGGAACTACTAGAACTGTTAAATGATACAAAGTCTTGGCTTTGCTCCAGGTGTTTGACCCAAAAAGTGTTTTTTTTATGCCACAGCATCATTTCCAGGCTCATTTTCAAAATACCTAAAGAACCAACAACTGTCACGGTGCCGCTCCATAAGCCGGGAACCGAACGTGACAGCGCCTGACAGTGACGGCTGTTGAAACTTTACAGCTCCCGTCGTCAGCAGACGTGAGCCGACACAAAGAGCCTCTCTGCTTTTTCTCAGCCCACTTTAGCGCCGACTTCCCCTCACGCGCAGCTTAAGTCATCAAACATGTCAGCAGAAAGTTCCCCGACGACCCACTTTGCTGTGTGGTTCCGCGGTTCCCTTCGCCTCTCTGCGTGTTTTCTGAGGCAGCGCTCTAAACGCAGGTTCAGCAGCTGCTCACATCACTTAGAAAGGGCCACAAAGAACTCATTTCCTCTCTCTTTTCCACATTTAGAAACAGAATCCAGGTTCTGAATGGGGCTCTGCACCTGTTCCACACCTGCATGCGTCACATGGGTTCAATTTTACAGTAGGGTAGGGGTTAGGGGGTAAGAAGAGGACAACATCATCTACATTTATTTGTTTATTTCACTCTAATGGGGGAGGGGGTATTTGTCTTATTCTTGGTTTGAAATTTGACATTTGGTTTAGAGTTGGCAAGGATCCCCTGTTGCCTTCAGGTTAGGGGCCCTCCTCATTGACCTCAGGGTCAGAATCTAGTCCAGGTTCCGTGTCGGAACCAAAGATTAAGCAGCTTGAGACGCGTTAGAAACACAAATGTTTTTGAACCACACCTATTAGAGGTGGAAGTTATGGTTAGAGTAAGGATTAGGGTTCATGTCCCTTACCCACTGACCTCAGCGTTTGGAGCCCCTCCCCACTAACCCTGAGGTTTGGGGCCCCTGTCCAGTGACCTCAGGGTTCACACCTCTTCCCACTGACCTAAGGATCAGGGCCCCTCCTCACTAACCATAGCGTTTGGGGCCCCTCCCCACTGACCTTAGGGTTTGGGGCCCCTCCCCACTGACCTTAGGGTTTACAGCTTTTCCTCACTGACCATAGGGTTTGGGGCCCCTTCTCACTGACCTCAGTGTATGGGGCCCCTCCCCACTGACCTTAGCATTTGGAGCCCCTCCCCAATAACCTTGAGGTTTGGGGCCCCTGTCCAGTGACCTCAGGGTTCACACTTCTTCCCACTGACCTAAGGATAAGGGCCCCTCCTCACTAACCATAGCGTTTGGGGCCCCTCCCCACTGACCTTAGTGTTTGGGGCCCCTCCCTACTGACCTTAGTGTTTGGGGCCCCTCCCCACTGACCTTAGTGTTTGGGGCCCCTCCCCACTGTCCTCAGGGCTCAGGCCTCTCCCCACTGACCATAAGGTATGGGGCCCCTCTCTTCACTGACCTAAGGCCACCCCCCACCCACCTCCACACCCCACTGACGTCAAGATTGGGATTTAGCTGTGCATCAATTTAGCTCAAATTTTCAAACATAGGTATAAAAGGAAATAAGTCCTCCATAGTTGCCCCCATAGTGGGGTAATAAATATGACATCAAAGATGTTGGTTCTATACTGTGGTAAATGTGAAAGTCAATAGAAAAGAGCCTGATTGCGTAACAGCCTCCTAGTGGTGACCCTCTGAACTGGCCTGGCTCTCGTTCTCCGTCTTCTCCGATTGCGGATCAGGGAGGAGGTTGGCCGTCTTCACGGTTGTTGCGGCATTGTTGGAACGATTCATTTCCTGTGACTGATGTCTGCCAGCGATGGTCGACGGTTGGCCTTGGCGCCGTATTTCAGGAAAACACGGAGGCAACGTGTGAGAAAAGCGTGAGGAATCGCCTCTCTGTGACCCGAGCGACACCCGGAGCTCCCGCTCGGCGCTTCAGCCAGAGTTTGAGGCAAAACTGACATGGAGCCAGGCTGATGCACAAACATGTGATGGGATGTAAAAAAGCGTGTGTGCGGCCCTTCGGCGATGATGCACACACATGCGTGTGAGCATGCGTGCTGGTGGGCTGGTTTGCAACGCTAAGTGCAGCGAGTGGGAGGAAGAGGAGGAGACTGAGAGGCAGGGGCAGAGAGGGGGAGCGCTGGCTCTGGGAGAAAAATAGCCGAAGCGGCGGATGCAGAGAGGAATGGAGAGCACGGCGAGCCCCGGAGAGTCGCACAAATCTACTGTACTCAGAAAAACACACAGCCTCTCTGAGCCAAACAGTAAAGCCGGCCGCCCACGCCGGTCCAGAGGTGAGCGTTCTTCCTCCCACGGCAATTACTCCTCTCTCCTCTTTCCCTCCGTATCCCTTCATCCCTCTGACAAACACTCGCAGAGACACCTACACACAGAACATTTGGGTTTGTTTTTTTAAGTTCTGACCCGACAGCTTCTCCTACCATCAGCTCAAACCCGTGACCCCCCCCCCCCACCAGCACAACTTTTGCTGATTTTAAATCAATTGAAGATTTTCATTAGCTTCATTAATATTAACTTTTGGTTTTACTCCAGTTTCAGAGGTCAAAAAGGAGAAAAAAAAATGACCAGAAGTGGTTTATTTCAGGGATCTTCAGAGGAAATCACTCCAAGCTTTTCGTTTAGTTTCATTTTGCCGTCGCCGCCACTTCCCACCGCCATCAAAGCGATTCAATATTATCCTCACCGCTGTTTGTTTCTGAGGCGATCAGCTTCTTTTTTCCTTTCCTTCAAATGTCTTCTTGTCCTCCAGCTGCTGCGTCTCTCTGAAAGCCTCATTGGCTCCCGGCGCCTAGACATCAGGGGGTCGTCCCAAACGCCTGCAGCCCAAAGCCTTTTGTTTTGTTCTTCTTCAGTTATAGGTTTGGTTCATCATCTCTTCTCCACCTGCCCAAGCTGAGTTGCTTGGGCAGGTGGAGATGAAAAAGAAAAGAATTCAAAAAAAGAATCTGCATGCAGCCACTCCCCTTCATGTCTTCCAGGCTCCTGTTGATCCTCGCTGATGTTGAGGAGGAATGACATCTATCTTCATCCACTTTCAGGTTACTTCCACACAGGGGTCATGCTGTGACTCAGTTTGGTTTGGTCCTAAGCACCCAAACCTGAAGTGGACTGAACCACCTTGTTACTTGTTTGGTTCCACCCACTGCTCAAAATAAGGAAGAAGCAGGAAGTAGAACCAGTGAAAACTTGAAAATGGAAAAATCCCTTGACTTCTCAATCTTTTGGCCGCTCCCCTTCACGTCCACCAGGCCACTGTTGATTTAAACAGCTCAGTGGCCTTGTGGAGGAGTGTCTGTCCGGTGGCTGGAAGGTCGTGAACTCAGACCAGGCCGAGTCACACCAAGAGATTGGGGGAGGTCAAACCACCAAATGGCTACTGAGCGCGGGCGTGTCTGCACCTCACCTGACACAACCGCTCCTCCAGGGGAGGGGGTGAAATGCGGAAAAAACGTTCACACGCCTAGGTTCGTGACTACGACAGAGTTTTAGGGCCACCAAAAAAAAAAAAAGTAAAATTACGAGATTTATCTCGTAAAATTAGGAGATAAAATTACAGTGGAAGTGAGCATACAGAGCAGCAGGTGAACGCCGCGCAGCCGCAGAGCAGACAGACTAAACTTAATTGAACAGGTGAGCTGAATGTTTATTGAAAGCGTTCCAAATGTCTGGAAGCTCATTTGTTTGATTTACGATTCAATAAAGTTTTACTTATTGATGGTTGGTTTGCAGGATCTCTGCAGCCCGATGAAGCCATCGGGTCTCCCTGCAGCTGTCCGCTTGAATCCTTTGTTCCTCCACCAAAGACAAGATCTCTACTTCCGTCACACAAAAGGAGGAGCACTTTTTGGCATTTTCAATGTTGTAATGCAAATATAAAAGACTATTTTCATTCCTCTTTATTGTTTTATGCTTAAACAGGACATTTCATCTGCAGGAGTGGGCGTATGTAACACTGTTTACTTCCGCATTGGTGTTCGGATGACAGATTCATGACGTAATCAGACAGATGAACTTCAGGTTGTGTGAATGAAAAGGAGAATAAAGGCTGCAGCGATCTTCTACACCCATACGTGTCTCTGAGCTCCTTATTTTACTGATGAAACTCCGCTTTACCGACACCGAACCCCGGAAAGACTGCTACACGGAAAATAATCTGATTTTGAGTCACCAAAAGGTTCAGAATCTCTTTGTTTTAGATCTATAATAATCCGGAAACAAAGCTTCACAAAAGGCTCCACATACTTCATCTTCAAGCTAGGTTCCGATAAACAGACAACTTCTGTGTTTTCTCCTTAATCTACGACTTTATTTCTCGGAAATTTAGGAGATAAAATCTTGTAACTTAAGTTTTTTTTTGGTGGCCCTAAAACTCCGTCGTACGTGACAGCTAACGGGACTTCTCGATGTTTGGGAGGAAAAATGAAGAAATTGATGCGGCTATGACATAAATCGTCATCCGCTTTCACATGGGGACCATGCTTTGGACTTGGTTTGATCCCAAACTGAAGCGGACTGAGCCACCTGAAGACTCGTTCAGTTCCAGAGGCTGCTCAAGGTCAGGGAGAGACAGGAAGTAGAAAAAAAAACTAAAAAATGTCTTTTAGCTCCTCCCTCTAGGGCAGGGGTGTCAAACTCCAGGCCTCGAGGGCCAACCTCCTGCTATTTTTTCAGACATCCTGCCTCATCTGCTGTTGATTACCTGTATCAGGTGTGTTTAGCCAATAAGAAGCTTCAATGGCAGGTTGGCTAGAAAACATGTGGGACACCGGCCCTTGAGGCCTGCAGCTTGACACCTGTGCTCTAGGCGTTGCCACTGCAGAGCCTCCTTTAGCTGTTAGGTGTAAACAGAAGCCGGCACCTCCTCATGACCCCACGTGGACGGGACATTTTCCAACAGTTTTGTAATTCACGGCTCATCAGATTTGTTTTTCTTGATCCCCTCTGTAGAAAGTCTGTTTGCATTTACACTGAAGTGAACCGCGCCAGAGTTCACCAGAAAGCGGTCCTCGTTCTCCAGCAGACCAGGGTTCTGGAGTTTGGTCCAGAGTCCAACAAAGCCCGAATGATGGAGGACCTCCTTTTGAAAAGACTTTAGCAGTTACTTCATCAGTGACTGGGATAGGCTCCAGCAACCCCGAAAGAGGTTGAGCGGGTTTAGAAAATGAATGGATGCTTTCCAGAGCCGAAACAAACACAGTAGAAAAAGTAAAACAACTTGAAGAAAAAGAAGAATCCCTTTCATTCAACGATTCAGCGGAAGCTTTGCATGCTGAAAAAGATGGGGGAGGGGCCAAAACTTTTCCTTTTGGAGGAGATTGGATTCGTTTAAGCATCCTAAATTTATAGAACCAGAAATTCAGGGGAAATTGTTGCTTCCAGCGGTTGGACTTTTACCCAACAGAGCAGTAGAGATGGACGGGCTCTTCTTTTTCTTCTAGTCAGTCTTTGAAGTAGCCCAGCAGTAGTGGGCTGCAGACGTGATCTGTGGTCTCTTCTGATGTTCGTCTGGGGGGGTTGGTACCACCCATAAGACCTCCTCTGATCAGAAAACAGCAAACAAAAGCAACATCTTTTCCGTTTGCTTTGTGGCAGCATTTATAATCAGGGGTTTTTACCAGCCGGTGTTAATGACAGACGGCAGATTTAATCATTTTACGGCGACGCCAGCAGCATCAATAAATTCAAAGTGATCTGCGCTTGTTGTTTGGATCAGCTGATGAATCTTTAAAGGTGTTCTTTGAACTTCCTCAGTTCTTCTTCCTCTGGTTCTCTCTGCAACCATCACACAGAACTCCGTCCGTGTTTTGCGTCTTCGGGCCGTTAGTCTTCGGTGTGATCTTCATGCTGCGCCCCCCACGCAAGAAATGAAATCAAACGAGCCCACGAGGTCGCGGATGCCGGGACGGCCTGTCCCCCCCCCGCCTGCCGCTGAGGTGCCGGATGCTGACAGAGCCTTTTTTTCCCCGCCATCCACCGCCGTCCGCCTTTTAACAGCAGCTGCATTTACATACCGGCTTTTCAGGCTGGCAGAGAAGTCGGAGCGCCGCCGCCGCTTTCAGCCATTCAGGCTTCAAAGCTATTTGACTCGGTCGCATTAGAGGAGGGTGTCATCAGAAAGTGAAAGCTGCGGGATGAAAAAGGCAGCAGAAGTGATCTCATCAAGGTGAAAAAGCACCAAAAAAAAGGCGGTAAAAAAAAACCCAAAATAAAATCCTGAAGGAAATCACGGCAGTGAAGAGGAGCGGCCTGAATCTGTCTGATCGTAAACAGATCAACGTGAGCAGAAATAGCAGATAGGGTTAGTTTGCAACTTTCACGGGTTTGATCTGAATGAGAACTTTTGATTTGTTTCTGGGTTCTCCACGCTGAACCGTTTCATGATGAATGAACAGCGGTTTAAATAAACAGGAAGTCCTCGACTTGCTCCCATTGAGAAAGCACCACAGCACTGAACTCTGGTTCCTGAAGAGCAGCTACAGTTCAAGGTTCTTCATCCTAGCACAGCCAGGCTTCTGTATGTCATCGGGATGTAAAGGTACGAATAGAAAAATCAATGGAGTAACAGTTGAAAACCACAGATATGAACAAGATTAGGTTAGAAAATTTACAAGAAAAAAAATAATCGGTTGCTGTCAAACCTCAGTTTCTCTTCCGGTTGTGTTTCTATTGTCTTTACCTTTATATGCACATTTGATGCAAACACAAACGCCCAATCACACGCTCGCTTCTACCAAGTCGGGTCAGTTCCAGGTGGCTGAAGGTGAACAGCAGTGAGTAAAATAAAAAATCATTTAACACTGATTTTCTCTGTTAAAAGGCATTGTATTTATGGTTTTAAAATTACATTTATAGTTTTTATTTAATGAATGAGAAATATCTATTGTAACCATTTTGGTAAAAGAATCAAACTGTATCGTGTCGCCACATGTGAAGATGTGTATCAGGTTGTGAGAGAGGCAAAGATACACAACTCTACTCTCAACTGATCCCAGCTAAAGCGGATCAGTCGGTCATGAT
This sequence comes from Oryzias sinensis, assembly GCA_037389245.1. Taxonomy (NCBI): domain Eukaryota; kingdom Metazoa; phylum Chordata; class Actinopteri; order Beloniformes; family Adrianichthyidae; genus Oryzias; species Oryzias sinensis. The sequence continues at coordinate 5,544 of JAUDJI010000566.1, read as the reverse complement.
TGACAGTTTTATTTATAACCTGGAGTACCCACAAAATCAGATTTGTTCACTGTTATTTAATGAATTCTTTTTATATTTTATTTGTATTTTTGAAATTATTTTTTTAAATTTTATTTATTTGAAATTTGTATATATTATTTTTGTTGTTGTTGTTTTATTCTTTAAATCTTATTTGGGTAATGTTTAACATTTTTGTAACATATTTGACATTTTTTATTTTTGTTTTTTATTTGTAAAAAATGTTTTGTCATGTTTAACTGTTTTTTTTAACTTGTATTTAAAAAATATATCCATGTAAACGTGTGGTATGCCGTAAGCCGCTGCCCAAACTGATCAGACAAACAAACAAAATCATCAGATTGACTTCAAACGGCCAGAATAGTTTGTGGGTTCCTGTTTCGGCCCTGACGTACAGAGATTTCTCCACTTTCTCTGGATTTGTTCAAAGCTTTTGGTGACGTAGAAAAGAAAGTGGGAAGTAACTTTTCACAAAAGTAATATATTACAGTTATATGGCCCTTTTTCTGTGTAAGAAAGTACCGTGAAGCATTAAAGATACATTTAGGCCGCCTTTACACTGCATGGTTCAAGTGACCCAATTCCGATTTTTTTCCTCTCACTTGGCACAGATCGGATATGATCAGTACGTGTAAGCAGGACAAATCGCATGGATTCCGTTTTTCTCAGATCGGATACAGGCCTCTCTCATATGTGGAAATAAATCGGAAACGAATCGGATAGGTGCATTTGCGTGTGCCATGTAAGCAGACAAATCGGATATTCCCCAGTAAATGCGAGTCGTACGTCAGTGACGGCAACTCAGGACACCACCAACTGAGATCACATGACTTATTAAGGTGCTTTTTGTGCGCTGATTTTGCTGTCAGCGTGTTACCTTTCAGCCTCAGGCTTCAGACCGTAGTTGGAAACCGCTGTTATGTCCGGTCCGGACGCAAACGGTAACTAATGAAGCGGGACACCGTTGCTATGGAACAGGCTAGAAGCCGTTTATTTCTTTGGGGGGCGTGGATGATGGGGACCGTGTGTGTGTGTGAGCGCGCGCACGCGTGCTTGCGTGTGTGTGTGTGTAAGGAGAGAGCCCCCCCTCTCCTGTGAGCGCGGGGGTGTGAGCGCGGAGCGGGGGAGTGTCGGAGAACCGTAAATTAAAAATAAGGTGTCTCCCCCAAAAGTTTTGGAGTCTTTCTTAACCCACTCTGGAGGCTGAGGGTTCAGAACGGAAAAGAGAACCCCGAGGAAATCTCCCGTGTGTTTCTGACCACGATCAGAAAAGAGAAGTCATCGCGCAGGAAAGGTTCAACACTTGGATCAAACTGTTAGTTCAGCACGTCTGCAAACACTTCCTCATTCAAAACTCAGAGAGAGCCTAGCAGCCCCCCTTTTTCCTCCCCCGTGCATCCCCTCTGGAGCGCCCAAGGCCACGCCTCCTTCCGTCGCCGCCTTGCCTCCATGACAACCACAATCACAAAAGTCCAAAAAAGGTCCGCGGAATGCGGAAATACTGCTACGTAGTCCTCAGAACGTCTACGTTTGATAGTTTCAGCATTGTATAGTGTAAATGCAAAAATCAGATACGGGTCACTTTTAAAAGATGATGTAAGCGGGTCGTCAAAAAAATCGGATATAGTCAGAAAATCGGATATGAGCATCAAGACCTGCAGTGTAAAGGCGGCCTTAGACATCTTTAGTAGATTTTTTATTACAGCAGACAAAACCCCCATAATGCAACTGTTCAAAGCAGAGCGATCACGTTAACAGATTCAAAATACCATCTACTTTGAAACTTTTATATTTGTGGTTCCAAACAATAGTCTTGGATTTTTCTATTGAACTCCATCTTTTCTGATCAGTAAAGTGATTTTTTACCTAATGCTTTTGGTTTTTTGCTTTAGTTATTAAGACTCACAGTTTTTTGTTTCTCCACTTTTTTATTTAATTTAAATTTTGACTGAAACTAAAGTGACTAAGGCTGAAGGTTTGATCCTTCATCTGTGCCAAAAAACCCAACATGTCTTCATGTATTATTCATGGTTTTATAACATCCAGCAGGCAGATTCCAGAGGCAGGAATCTGCTGAAATATGAACTACAGCAAAACGTTATCTGTGATTTACCGCAGACTGAAGTTAACGCTGACGGAGAAAACGGCTCTTTTCCTTCGTCCTGTTAGAACATTGTTCAGTTCTGAGATAAGCCTCATCCTGTTGACGGCGTTAGTTTCTAGATTTACAGCTAAATCTTTCTAAATATTCAACTCTAAACTCAAAACTAACAGAAGACGTCTGTTTCTCAAACAATCTCATGTCTTTAGGGAATGAATGTGATTTGAAAGAATTTCGATCTGATGACAGACGGAGCAGAAAAGTGGACATTTTTTATTCATAGAGATACCGGGGGGGAGAACTTGAGGTCCAGAACGTCTTAATGGGGCTAAGTGGGCGTGTCCACAGCTGTATAGCTGGAGCCACAGTCACTGTCAAAGTTTGTTCTGGTCAGACTGGTTGTTCTGAGTCATTTTAGAAAGTCGTCCAGCAGGAGAGAGAAGATCTTTTCCCTCTTGAACCCAAACGCTGAGCATCCTAAAGGCCAGACGGCGTGTTCAGGTCTAAAAAAATTCCAACCGTCTGGGTTTCCTCCAACAGTCTCTTTCAGTGGAGAGGGTTTTATTCACCGCTGTCTTCATTCAGCGTGATTAAACACGGACGAGCGCTAAAAAAAGGTCCTGTGCCCTCAGGAGTTTCCCCTTCCGATCCGCCCGCTGAATATCTGATTTCCTTTAGTTTAAATGAGGTTTTACATTTCTGAGAAGAAGAGGGAGGCAGAGCTGTGCCAGGAAAAGGTCAGTGGGGGGGTTTAGGAGCATCCGCCCACCTTCTCCTGTAGTTACATAGTAGGGGGGTCCAAAAACCGTCTCAACATCCATTTGTTCATCCTGGATAGGACTGTGGGGTCGCTGGAGCCCGGATACAGCAGCAAAACGATCAAACCTGCACAGGTGACCTGCAGGAAGTATCAAGATCGTAGATCACCCCAAGGAGAAGAAGAGAGAAAGTGTTCATCCACATTTATCTCTACGGGCTTGCTGTGGGAAACAGATGGGAGTGAACACTTACATGTGAGGGTACGACACGGATGCATCGGACAAATTTGTCCTTTTTTAAAATCCTGTGAATTGTGCATGGATTCCGTCCTGGGGGAGGATCCCTCCTTCATGTGGGCACCCCTGAGGTTTCTTCGTTTATTCCGGAATCCGGTTTTTTTGGGAGTTTTTCCTTACCACGAAGGGGGGTCTAAGGGCAGGGATGCCAGTATAGCTTAGTCAGTTTGTTAGTTCATTTTAGTATTTTACTATTGAACTCTTTGTATTCGTGATCCTTTTGAGTTCATGTTTTACTTCGAAGCCCATCGAGACGACTGTTGTTGTGATTTTGGGCTATACAAATAAAATTGAATTGAATTGAATAACGTTAAAGATAAGATAAAGATAAAGATATTCTTTATTGATCCCACATTGGGGAAATTCAATTGTTAGTGCTGTTCACGGGAAAAGTGCGCCGTCCTCGCTGCCGCCCAACTGTTAAGGTCCGTACTCACTGAATGCGAGTATGGCCCATGGTGTTGACAGTGAACAGACAGGGAGGGGCTTCTGCTTCTATGGTTTACTAGCACATGTGCGCCACCTACAGTTGGTAGAGTCTTGGTGCAAAACGCCAAAAATCCTTCTCCAGGTTTTTTTTCTTTCACAGGTTTAGTCAGATAAAAGATTGTTATCCTTCACGATCAGTTTTCAAATGGTTGGTACTTCTATCCATCACTACCAAATCTGAGTCCCTGATTGGTCAAAGTTCAATTGGTTTAACTTTTAGCCTGCGTCATTTGGTTACGTGTTTTGATCCATAGAACCAGAAATCGGTCGTAGAAACTTGCGTAGAGATACATGACTGAGAGTCGAGCGTTGCTAAGGGCGGAGTGTAACGTAGCTTCACAAATGAGGAAATTAGACAATTGGAGTGTAGTTTGTGTAGACATCCTATGGACACTTCTGTATCACACGCACATCTCATTGGGATTTGCCCGCAGTCAGGAAAATCTTCACACCTCCCCAATGACTAGAGTGTGGCGGATGGACACTGTACCACAGCATCAGCTTCACCAGTGCATGTAACGTCCATTAGCCTGGCGAATACTTGACAATTAACACTCACGACAATAGTACGTCCTTTCAGGTTACCTTAAGAACATGCGCTTCTCTTAAGATGCAGCCGCTCCTCTCCACAACCCTTCAAGAACCCGTTCCAACACTAGAACCCACAGAACCCGGACGGGTCAACCCCCATGTAGCTGCAGTTTAACCCAGGTACTTCAGAAACCGCACCTCCACTCACGCCAGGGGCACCATGTTGGAGCCAATCCCTGCTTCTGAACCATGACTGAACCGACAAACTCTTCACTGAGACGGACCCGGCTGGGATTCAAACCAGGAACCTTCCCGGGTTGCATAGTTTCAGTATTATCAGATTTATTGCCTTAAAGAGGGAAAATATCGACGCCTGTGAAGTCAGAGAAAGAAGCTTTTTGCTGTCGTTCTAAAAGCTGTCCTTGTTTTTTTTCCACTTTGTGTTTTTAACAGACAGATTTCTCTGCAGAGGAACCGCTTCCCGTCCCGTAGGACTCGCCGCCGTCCAGAAGCAGCCAGCTGCGCCACAGCGCCACAGATTCAGCCTCTATTTAAATTTTGCTCCAAGCACAATCTGCACCAACAGAATCATTTCTCCTGATCATTTAAAATATCTGCAGGAGGATTTTCCCAAACAACCAAAACCCTGAAAGACAAATCCATAAATGAAAGCAGACAGAACTACATGAATATGATATATTAGCATGAATTTAGTGGATACATTGTCGCCTGAATTCAGACCAAATCAATAGTAAAGATTAGACGGAGTCACTGTTTTGGCTGCAGACCAAAAGTTCTGGACTTTCTGAAGGTTTGATGCTGATTTTAGGTGAAGATTTTCCTAAAAGATCAGCGATTATTATGAAATCCTACAGTGTTTCCAGTTGAAAAACACAATCAGTCAGAATTGATCATAATCAGAAGGGAGATTAAGAAGGTTACAGAATACTAAGTTCTAGTTTTTAAAAACACTGTTGCCTACAAATCGATGCAGCTAAGCTGACAGCCTGCAGGGGGCGCTCCAATAGGATGTTGGAGGTGATGCATTTGGGAAGTCAGAGTTTCTAGCCCCGATTTTAACAAGTACTAGAACAGAAATGAAATTCCACTTAGACAAATGCACATGATGGAGCTTTTTGGTCCAAAACCAATCGATCTGGTTCTCCAGAAAGGACGTAGATTTGCTGCTCAGACATGAATCAACAGCCAGACGATGGCGGCTAAATGCAAAGAGGGGTCTATTTCGATTCTACGGATAACAGAAACTGAGTTTGTTTCCAGAGAAATATTCCACCGGATGTGCTGGAGCTGATATGCTCGTCGCCATGGCGATTGGCTGCTCTTGCTTCA
>JAUDJI010000565.1:0-13467 GCA_037389245.1 Oryzias sinensis | reverse complement strand
GACACCTAGTGTGCAACAACAGTATAGAAAAGGTATCCTAGGTTTATCGGTTGTGTTTGAAGAAATGTATTTAAAATGCATAAGGTTCCGTCTGTTTGTCCTAAGAGACGCCCAAGGCGTAAAAACAGTGTAGTTTAGGAACTAATTTTTGCGCGTTTAGGTAATTTGGAAGACACTAACGGGGCAGCGGCCTCGACAAATTATTTTTTTAGATGGAGAGTGACCAAAGAAGGATTCGAAATTAACATCAAAGGAGAATATGAGGTAGATGATGCATTTTGTCCGGACAAAATACGACTGGGGTGGAACAGACAATACGACGACAGACGACGGTGACGATTTGACTTGACAACAGCGGTGCAAATGACTTGAATGTGGATGAATGGAATGGAATGTATGAGATTTTGGAAAGAATGGGATGAAAAACTGTTTGAAATCTGTGAATTTTAACTTTATTTCCACATTTCCTTGTTTATTGTGTCTATGGCCGCAGCAATCTTGTTTACGTCGAATGAACCAATGACTGGAGGTTTTAGTTGCTTTCGAATGTGTCGATGTCTATGATTGGCTTTGTTAGTACCACGTGGCCGGCGAGCCGGCGTCCCCGGAAATCGTAATGGCGAAACACGCAAAACTTTTACAGTTAGAGTTTGGGATCTAATCTGCGGTAAAATCATGGCGGGGATCGTCGTTATCGAGCGTGGTCATGACCTCGGTTGTAAGACGTCGTTTAAAAACAAATTTCAGTGGGTTTTCAGTTCGCAGAAAAAGGTTTTTAAGTAGCGCTGCGCTTCCGATGGAAGCTACTTTCGAAAACTACTTTCTCGGGAGGTCCCCCAAATCTTTTCAAAAATATGGTAAGGTAGCATCGGTCTAAAACATTTTGTGTAAAATAATTTTGAAATTATTTCGGTTTTTGTATTTTGAATATCTTTCTCTCATTTATTTGTGTTTCCTAATTACCAAGATTTAGTTCAGTTTTGCTCAAAAACGTTTTATTGAAATTAGTTATAAGCATTTGGTTCTTTTATACTCAGACTCCCTTAAAACAGAATTTTTGCAATGTTTGATTTTGTTTGTATGTTTGTTTTGATATTTCCCAGATCGTTAGGATTTTTGTGAAGTGCACAGCTGTGAATGTTTGAATGTGAAGCACATGACTGGCGGTTTTGTTTGTTTGAATCAGAATCAAGAATATTTGAAAATTGTTGTAAGAGAAAGATGAGAAAAGAGAAGGGGAAATATTAACACTAGTTAGAAAAGACTCATTTCAGTGAAATGGTTTATTTTGTTTATGTGTAAGGTACATAATTTGTTTTGTCTTTCGGTTTGGTTTTGAGAAAATGGTTAGAAGTTATTGTCTGCGTCTTGATTGTCTGTGTTTTAACAAACCTGTTGTGGTTTAGAGTGTGAATTGTGTTTTTTGATTAAATAAGGAAAACTTAATAAAGAATTAGGAGAATAGAAAGGTTTAAGCAGTTCATTTTTCACAGAAAGAGGTTGGTGCTGTCATCTTCTAGGTGACAAAGAGCAGAGGTTGAGGGGAGAGTGCAGCTCCACCCAAAACTATTTGAGGAGGTTTAACCATTACCCAATGTTGTAACATTCATTTTACACTAATTGGAATTCCTAATTCCCATGATGATCAGAATGAAAGGTGCACAATTTTGTATATAGAACATGGACAGTGCTCCGCAACAGCATTGAACAAACAAAGGCCTTCTATGACGGTGTAAGAAGTGTTTTAATTGTTAGCAGGTAAAAGAAGTCATTACACGACATGATGACCCCCCATGTAACCCCCCCCTTTTTTCCCCTCTGTAAGTAGTTCCCATCTGTGGCATGGACGATGGTAGGCTGATCTGCAGGTCATAAAAGTGCTGTAGTACAAAGGACATTTTGTGTGTTAGAACATTTACACTTTGTAGAATTTGCGATCAGCTGCCACAGTATGAACTGTGATGGTTAGTACTAAGAGGCACTCAGTTTTGGTTTGCATTCAAGTTTGAAAGATAAAGTTGTTACTGTATTTTACTAATTGTAGGTTCTGCAGCTTTAAGGAAAAGTTTGGATTGGTCAGATTGTTACTTTTAGCAATTATCTAGATTCTTATTAGGACCAGCAAGCCCTTCAGGACAAGTCGAACTAAGGGCGTTAATGTTAAACTGTAATGCTCATTTGATCTTGCTTTTTTGATAAAGAACTGAATAAATAGCTGTTAGAATGTGTCTAAGAAAGTGTATTTTTTGAACATTTTGCTCCGCACCCGTTATATTGGTCACAGACAGATTTAGGAATTTTTTCTTGAATAGGCTTTTATCGCTGATCAACTGACTTTTGCAGCCACGGTGTTGGCATTTAACCTGAACAGGACACTAATGATTTTTCTAAATTTTTGTCCTTAGAAGCACATAACTTTATGTTTGCAGGAAAGGCAGGCCAGATAAAGTGAAGTCCAGACCCCTCCTTAACCCTCATAAATCTTCATCCAGAACATTCTTCTGCCTAAGGGGTACGAGAGCATTAGCAGATGCTCACACCTCCCCCAAAAGGACCTCAGTTAGCCAGAAGGGGGCCAGTCAGAGGTGACTGACCCTGAGGTTAAGATAACTACTTCAATCATGTAAAGTATTACTGCACATTTGCAGGTAATAGAAAGGAGAAAGGGAGAAGTTGAGCAGCTGAAAAATCCACACATGATAAATGGTGTTTAAAAATAATAACATGAATTTTCAGTTTTGATGCCCTCAGATACAGCAGAAATGACGTGTCATGCTCAGCCATTCGTAAGTCGGGGACAGGAGAACATGGTGAAAACCCTGGGACACGTGAGCCACCCAGGAGACCCTAGCAGCATCTGGAAATGGCATCTGTGGCACTCCAAACCCTTGGGCATGTGATAGCCCATAACGAGGTACCCAACAGCTGAATGCACAGACCCAGAGGCAGAGGGTCTGGAGGAAAAATGAACAGTACCCACGACCACTCCAAGCCCCTCCTCCACCGTGGCGAGAACCACAGGGCGAGTCGGACAATGCCACTTGATGATGCAGGAGCCATTGTCTTTTCCAAGATGAGAGGTAACCACTGATGACTCTAGTGGACACTACCTGCTCTGACAAATGAACAAATGACTCCTCAAAACCTGCAAAAGACCATCCGACTGACTTTTGACCAGATGGTGGAACATTCATGTATGCATTCACTAAACACGCCTGTGTTGGGACGGGACAGTCTTGTCAAAAACAGGAGCCAGCAGACTGGATACCATGCCAGACCCCACAGCCAACCCCCACTGCAGACAACGAGGGCCCTGAAACGCCAGGTGGTTTCATGGGTTTCAGGCGTGAAAGCCATGACTCCTGTCCTCAAAGCTCTATTTCCGCCTCCGAGTGGTCTGACCTGTACACTCTATGATTGACGGTACACGGTAATATTTCAGCAGGTAGAAGGCCACACGTGGCATTTGACCTATACTAACATATAGTTGCCCTGAGGGTAAGCGGTTTATTGTGCATTCATACACTCACAAATGCAATGATACTAGCTGTCAGACACAGCTGTATCCCACATAGGATTAGCACCCCCTGGTCATGAGGTTCTGCAACTCAGTCCTATGACTAAGTGGGGCATTAACAACACATTGGTAGAATTGTGTTTTTTCAGGTGTTCACTTTCTTCCCTCAATAAAATGTACAGGTTAACCGTTCATCCAACGACAAATTCCTGAGTTCTGGACCATTTCTGTATTGACAAACATCGTGGCAGATAGAAGACAGTTCATGAAGATGCAGAGGTGCTGTTAAACACGCTCTCTGATGCTTCATGCTCCACAGGTTCATTTGATGTTGGTTCATGTTCCATGCTTCCCTAGTGGTGCTTCAGGTAATTGCAGGAGCACAAGTTTTTAGACCTCAGTAATGCTGGTGCAGGAAGCAGATGGAGGGATGAAGGAAACTTAGACTGGTTTGTGGAACTCTGGTGTAGCATTCACATTTTCGTAGTACTTCTTTTGGACTGGTCTTGAAAGCAGATGGTAAAATTTATTGCATAGCATACGATTTAAGGACTGTTAATTATGTCACTATTGCTCTAGTTCTGCCCGTTCCTGATCCATATTGCATGTTGTCAACTTTAGCTCAACAATGTGTGTTGTTCACTGCCATTGATTTAGCAAACCCTTATTTTTGCATTCCATTACATGAAAATAGCAGACAGTTCTTCGCATTTTAGTACATAGGTGTTAATAAAATTTCCTGGCATTTTCAGTCACTGTTTGCAGTCTCTCTGACAGGATATTGTGCTACTAGAGGGTAGCAGCTAGCAGCACTGACTGTTGCAACCTGCCTGTGAGTAATAAAAGATCTTCTGTTGCAGTTGTATGTTTGAGTTTTGAAATGCAACAGGAATTTGCACTTTAGCAGAAGGGAAGTCTCATTTTTAGGCAGAACTGTTTTTAGCACAGGTTTTTCAATGTATATAGAGCGTAAAATGTCTAATTTGCAGCATAAACATCTGGAAATAGTTTGGACATGTTGATTTTCTTGTGGTTGCAGTAGACACTTCTTTGTTTTGTGAAACACATGGACCCCTTGAGGTGTGACTAACCTTATGGCAGTAAGGCAACGACAATACGTGGTTTCATTTCTTTATGTTGTTATCTTGCCTTCCATAGGAATGTGGACAAACAGCTTGTTCACCTTATCGGTGCACAAAACTGTTTGCTATATTTTTACTTTCAATTGCTCTAGTTTGTGTATTTATGCCTTATCTTTGTTTAGATCTGCATGGTTTCACTCAACTAGTGTCCTGGGGTTTCCCCCAGGCCAAGAGAGGGTGGAAAGAGGCATTAATGATTTGTTGCAGGAAATTGTTTTAGTATTATCTTTGTTTCAATTATCATCGTTTAAATGTATTTGTTTAGAAAGAAGGTTTAAATGTTAATTTTGATAGACCTTTTTACCTTTTTAGAGCTTTGTGTGTCTGTTCATCTGGTTATCTCATCCAAAGCGAGGATGAAGGGGTTTTACGACACTGTCCTGAGGTGATAAGGAATGCTGGTGGAGTTAGAATCCACCACATGAGTGATTAGACGACAGCCCCTAATAAACTTGTCTTTATCTTGAATTTGCATACTCTCACCTATGTTTTCCATGAAAACAGCACGAGGAGAAGCAGACTATGGAGAGGACAAAGTGGTGGACATTTCCATCACATCTCTTCTGTGCATTTTTATTCTTGTCTTGTCTTGTTGTGTCTTGTCATTGTTTTATTTTATTATTGTCTTTTGTTCTTGTTTTATGTTTTAGGTTTCTGACCCTAACCCTAATCGATATTTAGATCCACAGCAGACTCATCTTGGGGAGACACCCCAAGCTCTTTTCAAACGTTCTGTTGTATCACATGTGTCAGATGGAATAATTACCAGGTTCATTCAGAAGTCCATAGGGGGCCAGGTCCAAGCTTGCCAGAGCTTGTGGGACATGCAGGAGGAGGACACGAGTGGTTAAGGCCCTGAATGACTTTTTGGATTTTGTTGCAATACTAACTAACTAACTAACTAACTAACTAACTAAGAATGTTAACTAAGAATATTGCTATTCTTATTTATGTGGGCCATAGGAATCGCAGCTTCTCCGATGGGACCCCATGGAGGACATGGAAGAAATTTTCTGAATTACGCTTGATGTCATGTTTAACGTTTCTATTTTTACTCTTTCGTTGCCTGTGTGATTTTTGTTCTGCTTTAACATCTCCCCATTTTTCCCCTTAAACTCAGGTGTCCCTTCTCTTACAGGAAGTGTTGTTTTGATTGTCTTTGCTCTCTTTTATACTTTTATACTTTTTATACTTTTGAAATAAGGTTAATAATTACAATTTGCATTTTTGTAGTTTCTTTATTTGTTCCCTTATTACTTGTTTTATGTAATTTGTATTGCCGATATGCTGCTGAGATTTGGTGATTCATGAGTATCCCGAGGGATGGCTGCCAAAGGCAAGAATTTTTCCTGTCTGAATGTATACTGAATGTTTCTCAAAACTAGATTGAGCAATGCTCTGACAGGTTTTTTACTTGCTCGCACATGGCTTGAAAACATCACCTTTGAAATACTCATTGTTTTAGATTGTGCGGGTATTAAGTCCACAGCTCTCAGGTCATGTGGATCTGCTGATATGTTTTGTTATTGTATAATGTGATGATGTGTTATTATTTTTGTGTGGCCTCACTTCGTGAGGCCAAGAGAGGGAACTGAAGGAAATTATATTTTTGGTCCTCACTTTAGAAGGGTTTCTCTGTTTTATTTTATTACGTTTTCTGTTTTACATACATCACCTTTAGTTTATTCTATAGCTAAAGTGTGTGCTTTTTAACTGAACTCCCGTGCATTCTGACCTCACATTCCTGAGATGTGAGCTATGGACAGCAGCTGTCACTCATTCCCCTACAGAGGAGGGGGATATTGACCTCTCTGGGCACTGGTCAACACCAGTCAGCCGAAATGGAGCCAGCACGCTAATCTAAACCACGAGGAATAGATTATAGCTGTGAGAACTTCTCTGGATGTCCAAATCTCAAGAAGAACAAAAGACTGAACTTTGACCCAGAACCTCCATGGATATCCTGCTGTCAATCTGATTTGTTACGGACAGGAAGAGTCTGTCTTTATCACAGCACCAGGCGTCCCTTTGAAGTCATTCCCTGAGGAGAGGAACTGGTCACGGAGAATGACCCTCTACGATTGGCTGAAGGAGGAGACGGATCATCGATCAGCCAATGCGAGTGTTCCAGGGTGGAGATTCGACGTCATGTTTTCCATGGGAGGAGGAAATTCGAATTGTCTTTAAAAGTCTGAACAGAGCATAATTTTATTGTCTTCTTCTTCTTCTCCTGTTGCCTTCATGTAAAGCGCCTGTAACTTCTTGCGTTTTGAAGGCCTTCTAAAATGAGGACCCAGATCTGTTTTAATTCTGTCTTAGAACTTTTGTTAGGGAATAAACCTTCTGTGACTTTATCCGGCTGAATCTTGGTCGTTTTATCTCTCCCGACTAATAGAACACGCATGGAAAAATCTCAAAGCGAAAGATATTTTCCTACACTTCTAGGACATAGTTTCTGTAAAGCAGCAGTAGTTCTTTAGAAATTTTCCTCTGAGTGGTGGGGAGGACTGTTGGCCCACCCCCACATCCATTTGTTTACATGCTCACCTGCTAGCTTACAGCCCCTCACAACCGAACATTAGCAATGTAACAAAAATGGTGAGAATACTGGAGCTTTCCAGTCGTACAGTTTGAGCAGATATCGGCTCAGACGAGGAAAACGAAGACATACATGGATGTGGTCGTCAACCAGCAGATGAATCAGAATGGAGCGGAGCAGAGAGCTTGTGGCTCGCTGCAGTAGCTTCTATGTCACAGTTACAAGCTTTTCCCAACATATTATTGCACCTGCTTCTGATTCATAATGATTTGATTAAAATAATACTCAGAAATCCAATTTTTTTAAAATTTTATCTTTATATATGTCCTTCATTATGAGAACATTTCAACAAGAAGATTTTAAAAACAGCTAAAACAGGATTGTTATTAGTGTGGGTATTTAACATTCATCACATGTTTATTTTGGACCGAAAGACACAAACAGAAATCTCTGAATGCTGCATAAATGAGGGTAAACTTGCATTTTTGCTCACAGAAAGATATATTTGGGGGGGAGAACTCTTAACTTTTTAAATCAAATCTTTTTCAGGAGCCAGCTAGGTGGTGTTACCACTATCTTTTGGTTACCTGCTGCTTTTTTCATGTTTAATTCTCAACATTTCTGCTGCTTAGTAGAGCTTTAAAGGCCCACGCAAACTTGGTATTCATTCACAATTCTTGCAAATCCAGTATTATGTTGATAATAGTGGATCCTAATAGTCTTCTTTGTTTCTTCAGTAGCATTTACTTTGTCTGTTACCCCTCTAGTCTCTGCGTAAACTGATGGAGACCGAGAAGGTGAAGGGCTTCTGCCAGGTGACCGTATCCTCCAACCTCCGCGACGCCACGTCCCATCTGCTCCAGGCAAGCGGGTTGGGGGGCCTGAAACATAACGCCGTACTGGTTTCCTGGCCTCGCAACTGGAAGCAAGGAGATGATCACCAGAACTGGAGGAACTTAATTGGTGAGTAGACTGGAACATAAAATATATCTTGGGGAAAAACAGCCTAAAAGTTTCTTTTGGTGATTTATTGTAGTAGGTTTAGGGGATGTCATCTGGACTTGGTTTTAAAGTTGGAAGACGTTTCGCCTCTTATCCAAGAGGCTTTGTCAATTCAGCCTCAGAATTGACAAAGCGATAAGAGGCGAAACGTCTTCCAACTTTAAAACCAAGTCCAGATGACATCCCCTAAACCTACTACAATGGAACCAACCTGGATGAATGAGAGTCTTCTTAGACATTTTGGTGATTTATTTTTTATTTTTTACAGCCTTTACCTTAATTTTTTCTGTAGTAAAACCGGTTGTTGTTTTAATGTCCAGTGGTAAGAGAAACATTTCTCCCATTCTAAGGTTTTCAGGTGCTTGACATGTTATTCAAAAATCTTGTACTTTCATAAGAGAACAGCATTTTAGAAACAAGAGGTATTTGAGCAAAAGCCTTCTCTGTGTGGCCCAAACACGAGGACACGCCTCTTCCTTGTTGAATTGGAGTGTTTCTGTCAAATACCTGTCAAATAACATCATCCATCCATCTATTACAAATGCTTTCCTGCAAAAGGGGGTTACGAAGAAGAGCTACGTGACTTCAAGTGACAACCTTAGAACCGAGCGACATGGGAAATACTATTTCTGGTGGATATTTAATGGCTTGTGATGCAAAGTTTTGTTAGAAAGAGGAAACATTCGAGAACACAAACTCAGCGCTTGCAGACCACATATCATCACACAGCAGGCGCCAAGATGCTTGGGCTTTAAAAGTCGTCATTGCTCTGCTGATTTCACATCTAAAATAAAAATCTGAATTTCCTCATTTGATGAGAAAACACAAAGCTGTGCAGCAGGAGCTTCGTTGTTTTCGTTTTTGGCTGAGCAGCAACCTAGCAAGGTTTAAATTCAGCCACCCCATGGATTCATTTAGACCATCCATTCCTATTCTGTAGAGAATATAATCTGAGGAATGAATCACTAGTGGGGAAAACCTCAAAAACAGCAGGACATCTGCATAAATGGAAGACAGCTACACTTGTTTCTAATTGTCTGAATCCTCTGCTAACAGTCTGAAAACATCAAATACATGTTTTGGATGTTCCTCTGTTCACTCATCTGTGTGTCTCTTTGCCCTGCAGAGCTGGTCAGAGAAACCACCACGGCTCGCCTCGCTCTGCTTGTGCCGAAGAACATCTCAGCCTTCCCGTCCAACAGCGAGCGCTTCTCAGAGGGCCACATCGACGTGTGGTGGATCGTGCACGACGGAGGCATGTTGATGCTGCTGCCCTTCCTGCTCCGCCAGCACAAGGTAAGCGTGCAGCAAACACCACAGTGCAAAAAAACAAACAAACAGCTGAACCAAAATGCTGTTGTCCTCCATACTTTTATGTGATTAAAATAAAATATTTAAGGTTCAAACTACAGCATAACCTAAAATACAGATTTGCACACAGGTTGCCAGTCATTGCTAACTTATATTTTTGTCTCTGGAATACTTTTTCCTGTCTCATTCACACTCTGAAATGAAAGAATACATCAACAGGGTTGTTTCTTTTCAGGTCTGGAGGAAGTGCAAGATGCGCATCTTCACTGTTGCTCAATTGGACGACAACAGCATCCAGATGAAGAAGGACCTGACCACATTCCTGTATCACCTCCGTATCGACGCCATGGTAGAAGTTGTGGAAATGGTGAGCATTGTCAAAGCCAGAGGAAGGATCGCGGAAGTAAAACAGCACGCGGACCCTGTTTAAGTCCATCCGCGAGCACTTTAATAGCAGAATGTTCAGCTGTGGACATAGCCTCGGGCCTGGACATTTGCTTCAGTTAACACAGGGAGGAAAGCACCGCTGAGATGGCTGCACTGCTGATGCTTCTTAATGATGTGAGGGGACCACATCAGCATTTGCTGGGATCCAGCTGCAGGACGCTTCATTCACTGCTTAATTCCTGGCATTTTTTTAAAGACCGGACTCTTTCAGGAACTTATTGAAACCCACAATTAGGCTTTGATTTTCACTGTTACAAATGACTGCTCAGGCACGGAAAGGCCAGCAACTGGACCGGAACTTAATTAACTTTGCCGTGTTAATTCTTCACCAAATTACTTTCCTTGGATCCACAGCATTTGGATGTGTTTGAGAGTGACTTTGTGTGTAGAAGTTAGTTTGGTTCCCTCAAACCTCATTTTAAATGTGATTTTTTTTTTTTTGAATAAAGTAAGCAGCTGTGGTGCAGGAACCCATCTGTGCAAAGGCTGCTCAGATGGCTCTGCAGGATGAAGAGCTAAATGAAATGAAGGGAAACTAAAACGTAATCCTGGCTCTCTGTTTGTGCCAGCATGACAGCGACATCTCAGCCTATACTTACGAGAAGACCCTGGTGATGGAGCAGCGGTCCCAGATGCTCAAGCAGATCAACCTGACCAAGACCGAGCGAGAAAGAGAGGTGAAGTTTTGTTTGGGGGGGAAAAAATAAATAAACGTGAACTGCACACATGAGCCTGACCTGACATGACAGTGCCACTTGGCTTTGCATGCTTGATTTGACCTAACATGGCATACAAGCCCCTGCAGACAAAAGCACGGCCATTGTTAAAGCAGAGCAGTTGGACACCATATTTATCCTCTCGATCAAAAAGTTGAAGGCAGCCACAACAGGAAGACTTTGTATGAGGAACTTCATGCTTCTGACAGTCTGAGAACCTAAATTCAGTCTCACTCCATTCCACCCATCTGCTTTGCCTAGTCAGCTACATGAATTCAGTTCAATTCATGTTGTTTTACGGTTTCATGAATCCTTTTTTATTGTCTGTAATTCATTCTTCACATCTGTGTCCTCGCAGATCCAGAGCATCACAGATTCTTCCCGAGGCTCCATCCGCCGCAAGAACCCGGCCGCCGTGACCACCCAGCTGAGCGTGACAGAGGAGCCCGCTGCCACTAGTAAGGAGGAGAAGCCTGAAGAGGAGGTAAGATGAAGAGAGGAGCACGCCAAGATGCTGTTTGAACCATTGAAGTAGCGGAAATTGCTGACTCACAGGTTAACTACACTATTCCCCTTCTTCCTGCTAAGATCGTGTTTGGAGCGAGAATGAACTTTTAGCAAATGTACATTTCTTTTGTGGTCTTCTGAAGATTTAACACAGGGATATTTTTAAAAAGACTCTTTTCCTGCTGATGTGCAAGCATAACCACACTTCTCCTCCCTCCCCCTCTCCCTCTCAAACGCTGTGGTTTTCCGTGCATTCCCACATTTCCACCTAAACTGTGGCTCTCTCTCAACATTCCATACGATGCACATGAATCCGCATCCGTCCTCTTCTCCCTTCGTCTTGTAGTCAAAGTCGGCCTCTTCCCCTGTGTCCCCCCCTGCTCAGGTCCAGCTCATCCACGACAACACCACTCCGGCCAGCCCTGCAACCCCAGCCACCCTGCTGACTCCTGGAGAGGGGGCCCAGAGCCCCGGGGAGCAGATCCAGATGACTTGGACTGAGAAGTGTGACGGCGAGCCGGCCAAGCCCCCCGTAGACACTTCAACAGAGAACATCAAAGACATCTTCAACATGAAGCCGTGAGTGATCCCCAGCCTCATGAATCCATAGCTCCTGTACGATAGACCTCCATTTTTAGCTTCAACTCATTGAAAGCGTTTGAAGCTTATTTGTAGCTTTTTTAAAGATGCTAACAGCTTGAAAATGACCTGTTTGTCTTTCTGCCATGCTGCAGAGAGTGGGAGAGCCTGTAAGTACTGAAGTCCTCATGTTCTTCACACCCAAATAGGAAGAACACAAATGTCGACATGATCCTATTAGAGAAGCATCTTCTGACATACTTTAGAAAAGATCTCATATTTGCTCCTACTGGATGACTGTGGTCTCTTTTTCCTTCAGGAACCACTCTAACGTGCGGCGCATGCACACAGCCCTGCGGCTGAACGAGGTCATTCTGAAAAAGTCCTCTGAAGCCAGACTGGTCCTCCTCAACATGCCGGGGGCCCCCAAGAACCGGGCAGGCGACGAGAACTGTATCCTCAGAGAGAGCAGAAACAGATTTAGAGGAAGGAATTGGAAACATAATCGCGAGTGAAGAGCCGACACTTCTTGTGTCAGATGCACTCCGATCCCAAAATGCTCTTGAGTCTAAAGAAGGAAGCAGCAGAAAACACCCTCACTTCCAATATAGAGGAAGAAGTTCAAAATGCCATAGAATATAAAAGAAACAGTCTTTACATCATGTATGATTATTTAAGCTTTTAGCATCAGGATAAACTAGAGTCATATTTAAACTAACATTACACAAACATCTGAGGCCTTCTTTATGCCTGTGATCCATCAGGATGACATCTGCAGGTCTCCAACCCTTGGGCCGTGGACCAGTACCGGTCCTTTGGAGAGTTGTTACCGGGCAGCAGAGGAAAAAAACACCACCTACATTTTTCCATTTGATCTATAATCTGATTCTAAAGGAAGTTTTTTGTGGGGGGAAATTTTGGAGACATTGGAGTCATTCAACAGCAGATGAAGGAAAAACTGTTTTGGTAGTAAAAATAGTAATTTAAAGGTAATGTCTGTAAAAGGCTGAAATGACTCAAAGGCTCAAAAACAGAGTCTGAGGGAAACTTGTGGAGTCAGGATGAGTTTAGAAAACCCGTAGAGTGATCCCAGCAGACGAAGACGCTCTCTTGAGTCTGTCCAGTTACTCCAGCACCCAGAGGAATGAGCTCTACCTGATTCAAATGGATGAGGAGGCCTAAATATTAGAGCCTTCTCTCAATATTATACACTCCTATAAGACTTCTTATTGTCTGTCATCTTTATGGGAGTCTTGGCCTGAAACCAAAGATGATGTCAAATTGAAAACTAAAGGAATAAGTTTTTGAATTGACAAAACAAGAGGACCTTTTTAACTTGTGATGAATGTCTCAGTGAGGATCTTTTTTAGTTTATGCAGGTGCCTGTGGGCTGCAGTTCTAATACACACTCATCTTCTACGTTCACTGAATGAGTATGCACGGTACTCCAGTACACCTTAGGATCTTTATTTCTCATTGTTGACACTTCTACAGACACTATGACCGTCACCGCTGAGTTTTCTACCATTACAGAAACAAGTCGATTGCATATCATCAATCCTGTCATGACGACAGGAAGTTGTCTTAGAATTTTAGCAACCAATAACACAAACTTGAAAGGAAATGTCCTCAAAATAGAATTCACTGACCTTAAAAAGCAGGTGGAGGTGATAGGGTGGTTGTGGGTGGGGCTTCTGAATGACCATC
>JAUDJI010000564.1:0-13477 GCA_037389245.1 Oryzias sinensis | reverse complement strand
GTGTCAGATTATATCAGCCATGGATGCTGCAGCAGCTCCTTCAGCTTGGGCCGGAATGAAGGGTAAGACCTCAGACACGATTTCAAAAAACACTGGCAGTCTGAAAAAAAGAGGATGAATACTGATGAAGGTGAGAGCTACAGTAATCCAAGAGCTGGAAGAACTTCTGGACAGAGTTTTCTTACCCGGGGACAGGTCTTTGCTGATCCTCAGCATATTCATCCCGAACATCCTGGTGTTGAAGCCCACTCCATGTAAAGCCTCGTACCCAACCACTCCAAGCTGCCACACTGTGGTTGGTTCTGCTCTGTAGCCGGAGCCAAACATAGACTCTGGGGCAGCAACACTAAATGTGCCTGAAAAACAGCAGCTTCAGGTCAGTTGATGCTCCTCAGTGGTTTCCTTTATGGCAGATGCTGATCTGTTACCTGCAAAGTCTGTGAACACTGAAGTCTCCGTGGTGAAACAGCTCAGTCCAAAGTCGATGAGGCGAGCACGCGGGACACTGGAGCTCGTCTCAATCAGGACATTTTGAATTTTGATGTCCCGATGGAAGATGTGCCTCTCCTCAAGATCCACAGCTGTCTGGATCAGCTGTTTCATGATGATCTGGAAGACATAACAAAAACCCAATGAGGAAAAGGAGGGACAACTTCTAGAGCTGCTTCTCAGGAGGACAGGGTCTGTTTTTCTCTTAGTTCTAGTCTTTGCAAACTTCTCAGCCTGTTTTGCATCAAACACTGAACTAACATGTTCAGCCAGATTTCAGTCAAAGATCAGAACTTCAGGAAGTTTCTTCAGGAGTAGAAGGAGAAGATCTGGAACAAATAGAGAATGTGAACACAAGCCTACCTTAACTTCATCTTCCTCTGCTATGCCTCCTCTGCTCTTCAGGTACACTTTCATGTCTGTGGCTGGGATCGGTCTCTCCATTACCAGGACGATCTCCTCCTCCAGATCGTACCAGTCCAGCAGAACCACGGGGGAGGCTTTATCTGCAGACTGTAGCTGTGGGTCTTTCAGCTTCTGCATGACGGCCACCTCCGCGCAGATTAACTGTCCGTGTTCATCCTGAGGAATCACCACAAAGAGAGGATGAAGAGGAGAACTGCAAAGGAACACGTTCAGAGCAGAGATCTTCATCATGACTTCTGCAGCGCTGCATGACTCCCACTCACCACCTCTGTATCTAGACCGAAGCCTTTCCCGATGCGTTTGATGGCCACCTGCACGACACAAACACACGTGGTCAGAAAATCTGAAGGTGAAACATCCGACAAACATTTCAGATTAAACCTTCAACTAAAATGGACCAGATGAAGCAAAACCATCTATGTTTTCAATGTGTTTTCCAATGAAAGCCTGAAGCTCGTTCACTGCAGCTGCATGACAAACACTGACCTGCAGGTTGTCTGATCTGCGGAAGCCGCCAAAAACATATCCAAAGCCTCCTTCACCCAACTGCTCCATCTGCTCGTATTTAGCTTCAAAGTCATCTGAAGACAGAAATGTTAGTTCAGGTGTGATGGAAGGAACTTTTCCTAAAGACTAAAATCAGATTTTACTAATAAACTACTATTTGATCAAAATAAAGAACCGACCTTCGCTGGTCTTGACCGAGGAGGTGTTGGTTCCACTGAGAGAAGTTCTCTTTTCGATGAACTTCCTCAGTTTCTTCAGAAAGTCTTTCTTATTCTTCATCGTCTTTAATCTGGTGGGCTTCATGGGCTCCACAGGCTCAGATGGGTCAACCTTCCTCTTCTTGGTTTCTCCATCATCATCATCAGAGCAGGCCTTTCTTTTCAGCGCTTTGGTCCTGCCACCCTCTTTAGATGGGACTCTTTTTTCCTCATCTTCAAGTAACAAAAACAAACAAAAATCACAGTTAAAGGGAAAGATCATTTGAAATTCACAATATATTTCTAACATTTTAGATCATGAATCTTCTTCATCTTCAGTAGTTCGATGATAAAAACCTTTATTTACAACTTTTGACCCATCAAACTCTCATGTTTCTGCAGAACTTTGTTCACGTTAGCAAAGTACATTTAAATACAACAGTAATCACATTTTCTCATGGAATATCTTAGAAAGTAAATGAACTTAACCTTGTTTTAATATAAAATAAATAAATAACTGGTAAATGTTGTTGTAATAACTCTGTCAAACATCTTTGGAATCAATAATATAACAGAACAATTGCAGATTAAAGAAATCATCTCTGAAAACAAATAAAAATGATTTCGTTCTCAGAGTACCGCCACATATTGCAGCAAAACATTCAACAAAACTGTTGCTAACCAGGATGATGTTTCATATCCGCCTCAGGATCATGCTTCATATTTATTTATTTCTCCATCTTCTTCAGTAGTTCGATGATAAAAAACTTTTTTTACAACTTCTAAATCGTACAACCAGACTCAATCGCACAAAGTTGCAAATGATTCTGAATCTCCAACTGCAGTTTTTTTATATGAACGGATTTCGTTGCCAAGCAACCTATGTGACATCACTACATGTCTCCTCTCTGTGTTGACATTCAAATCAACGCATCTTAGAATGTTCTGGATAAAAACTGTTGATTTTCAAATTGTGTCAATATCTTCACATAGATGCTCAGTGAACTTTCTCTAAACTTTTTGTCATTTTTAGGCAAAGATTACAGAAAAAAAAAAACTAAAGAAAAAAAAAACAGAATGTCAGTGCGTGGATTTACACGGACATGCCAGCAGCAAAAAAAGTGCATTAATAAATTGATGCTTTTACAGTTTGTTTTCATCGACAAACTTATTGATCGACCTGCTGACAGCAGAGATAAAGGATTGGAAAATGTGAATAAATATGATGAATGGTATTATGATATAGTAATGAACATTATGGTTATTGTCCACACTTTGGATTTATCACTTCATTAGGATAGCTCAAATCTATATTTTTAAAAAGTTGATGTTTTTATTCATTCATTTATCAATCGGCCTTGCGACAGACTGGCGACCTGTCCAGGTGTACTCCGCCTTCGCCCAACAGTACGTGATTTACACAGACGGCACAGTGACCCCGAAAAGCATACAGCAGCTAAAGAAGATGGATGGATGGATGGATGGATGGATGGATGGATGGATAAATCATAAGCCTGGTTTGTTATCAAAACCCAGACACAGAATTCTAGCAAATGTATTTGAAGCCTGAATGCAGTATCCCCAGGTTAGTGCAGATTTATTTGAATCTGTTAGGTTGTGGGAGGTCAGACATTTTTTTGCACTGCTGGCTTTGATCTCCATCTGCAACAGTCAGGGCATCCATGTTGATGACGCTTTACTGCTTCTCGGTCCTGGAAGGATCCAAACCCAACGTCTCAGTTCAGAGAACACACGTTCAGGTCCAAGGTGACAAAGTTTAGCATCGTACTCTTGGATGAGCGGTTTTGTGAAAGTATGACTTGGATTGAGTACAATTGGATGTACAGTTGCAGGTACGAGGCCATCCACTCGCCCCAATTGTTCTCCCACTCTGATGAGTTGATGTGCTTTGTCAAATTCAGGTGAAAGACAGAGCAGGTGATTGGTTGATGGTAAAGGTTTACCTTTCTTAGTAGCTCATAATCATCAGGATGTTATCCTGCTGAGCTCTACTGCATTGCAGCATTTCTGCTTCTGATTTAGCACCAGGTGGTCCAAGCTGGTTGGTGAATTTATGCAGCTCCTCATCCAAAATGTGTGATTGGCTCCAGCAACTTGTGACCCAAAGGACCAGCAGGTTGAAAAGGATGGATGGATGGATGGATGGATGGATGGATGGATGGATGGATGGATGGATGATGTAGAAATTAATATTTTGATTTCAATTCATGAATTCATTTTAAATCATTTCCTTCTAAGTTTTTTATTATAAAGATGATAAAAATCTCGATCTCTGACTAATGATTTTCTACCGGTTGAAGGACTTCCTCTCTTTGTGTGGTTTCTTGGGATCATCTACCATCATATGGGATTTTGTATTTAGTGCTGGTGGAGCACAATGTCAGCTCAGAGTGAATCCGAGGCCTTCAGCAGGCTGGAGGTCCAGCCCTTCTCATGACTGTTTACCTGGATCAGGTGTGTCCAGCCAATTAGAACACGCCAGAGCAGAGTGTGTTGGACAAACACATGCAGGAGTGCAGTCCTCGAGGGTTGGATTTGCCTGGTTTAACTACTTTGGATGCAGGTTTTTTTAGTCTCAGTTCCATCAGGTGGCGCCGTCTCCCTAGTTTTCACTTCAAACATGCTTCAGGCTCAGCTCGCTGCTGCAAAGTCCACTTCAGTGTAAAAGCGCCTCGCGAGCCTAGCGTATACTCACGCGTCTCCCCCAGCAACACCGCGACAGGCACCGGAGAACAACTCTGAGCCGTCGGTAGCAGCATTATTTGCTGAAAGTTAATGCCAGTATTATCAGGTGAAGAATGACCATGCAGGGACCTTTTGCTGGTTATGTTTCACATTCATCAAGCTGCAGACATAAAACCCTAAAAACTAAAAGCAGCAGCTAATTAAACTAAAACTGTCCATCATGTCGAAAGTTTACCTTCTAACTCAAAACCTGTTGATTTAGGGGTTAATTTCTTTAAGGGTCATAAATATTTACTATAACCTGGACTGAAAATAATTATAACAGGATATACATTAATAGTGGTGGTAATTTTTAATAAGTCTCCAATAATGACAATACAGACACATTTTATAGAAAACATGTTATTAAGGAAACCTGACAGATGCAAAACATTGTCATTAAAAGTGAGGGAATCCTGTTACAAATGCAAGACACTTGAGTCCAAAAGCAATCAGGAATATAAACTTTTTATGAATCATTTGATATGATGGAGCAAAAAAATAGATTAGCATAACAGTTACATAACTTTACACAATTTAAAAAAAATGTAGCTTAAAATTCCAAATGGAAAACATGGCAGCAGAGAAAAATGTAAGCAAAGAAGAAGAAGGGTTTGTAATTAAGGACTGGAACAGCGACCAGAACTGGATGTGATTAGCGGTTGGGATAACAGTCTCAAACTGAAGATTTAAATCTGACAACAGCATCCAACTACTGAACATGAATCAAAAGACCAAGCGACTCCACTCCAAAAACGGAATCTTCAGAAAGTAAAAATACTTGTTTAAAACAAAAAAAGTATTTTTTCGGTCTTGAAAGAAAAAGTATTTCATCAAGAAAGTTTTTCAGTAGAAAAATATCTTGATTTTAAAAAACATGTTTGTAAACTATTTCTTTTCTTAAAATGAGACAATCTGACAATATTTATAGTTTTATATAGAGAATTTGTTTTCTTTTTCTAAAAAAAAAGGGTACATTTTCAAATGTAAAGAATTTTTGACTCCTTTCTGACTTATTGTTGCAGCGTCTTGAACTGTGATGAGTCTCTGCTGCTAAATAACCAACAAAACATCAAAGATAGTTCACAAAAAGTCACAGAAATTTAGAAAAGCTTGAACCCTGCAGGCACATTTCTCTTCTCCTCACCTAAATGATCGATTCACAGTTTTCTTTTCTTCCTGCCTCAAGCCAAAAATCTTCCAGTTTCAGATGAAGCTTAAACATTCAAAGACAAGTCAAGAGAGCATCTTCAGTAACAGGACGAGTCGAACAGCTTGGTGGTTCGAATCCTCTCTGTTCTTCACTGCGCTTCCAGGCCAAGCAGCGCCGGGCCTGCAGACACACAAGCGCGGGCACGGTCAAAACTTCCCAGCTCTTTGATGATGAAGATGAAGAAATCTGACTTGACTGAAAGATTCTGGTTCTCCAGAATGCGTGTGGGAACTTAGTAACAGTCAATGCAGGTTAAAATGATTTTTCAACATAAATTGCCTAAAAATCGGTTCATTAATTAAATGCTGTACATACGAATGAGTGTTTATTCTATCCGAAGTGTAGGACCAGGGTTTCTGCAGTGTTTTTTCCCCCCCTAACTTCCTGCAGAAGGTTTTGTTTACTTTCTTTTACCTGTATTACATGGATTAAATGGTTAAAATTTGCATTTAGCAGATTAGAATGGCTATTACATTAATCCGAATTCCACTGTTGGAGTTTCCAAAAGTGGCAAAGCTTGACAGGAACTACCTGGTATGACCCAGACTGTGGGTCATCATATAAAGAAGAACTGTCCACTAAAAAAAGATTCCACCTGTTCGTGCTTCAGATGAGCGTGTTTGAGTGTGAGCTGCTGCAGGCTGCAGACGGGTACCTTGTAGCCGTTTTCCTTGCAGCGTCTCTTCAAACGATCCACGTGTTTCTTCACGTCTTGGACCCACTGCTCATCATGAGGTACGCAGAGTGTTTTTCTCTTTCTGGTCACCAAGCTGCAAGAACAGCAGATCAGTTCAGCTGTGACCCAGAAAAAAACAGCAAGGCCCTCAGGGCTGTCTGACAAACTCACATGGTGGCGTCCAGAGCGCAGCCTTTGGCCTGTGGATAATAATCTGCAACAACAATCTTATCTATGGTTTGGTTCTTGACGGACAGGCAGCAGTCCACGGGCATCTGCGCCATCGCCACTGAAAAAGACACACAAAAGCAGGTCAGAGAGGAACAATTCATTGACCTCATAGATTCCTACGATCCAACCAGATCGATCTGTCTGAGGCAAGTTGTTCATCCAGTCGACCTAGCATCATAACCTTAATTTCAGAATGAAATAAATCGATTATTGGAAAATATAATTTATGCTGAGACACGGTAGGTTTATTTATTAGAACATAATAGGTATTTATTTCTGAGTCACGCTGATTGAATTGGAGGCTAAACGTGTCCTGGATCAATTTTAGATCAGGAATCGCATCAGCAACCACAAACTATGATATGGATTGAATTGTTGTTAGAATGAATCGTTTCACCAGCAAAACCATGTCAGCCTCCTAGAGAGGGACTTTTTACGCGGTTACAGACAACTTCCATGAGATCAATTCAGGTAATCAGATTATAGTAACTTAATAAAGTTGAGCAGCCATAAACTGACTCCTTTAGTGAGCATTAAGCAGGTAAGGAGTGGGCAGTCCTCAGGAAGGTGCAGCAAAGAGCTGGAGTTTCCCTCTCAGATTCTGCTGAGGTGTTTTAGGTGTGACACTCAGGTACTTTCCAGTGTCCTGTCATGTAAAAACCAGCTGAACAACATTAATCTGGACGTCTGTCATCTTTTCTTTAACTCTTGATTTCTCCTGATGATCATTGGTCTGATAGCTCCACCCGTCTGAGAGCGCTGCCGCCTGCAGGAGAAAGACCAAACGCTCCTTCTAGATGATGTTTTCCTTCCGTTTCATTGGCACTGATGCATCGGTCCACACACATGCCGACCGGTAAGTTCACATATTTAACTTTGGGAAACACCTCCCATGATTAAACATCCCTAAACCTCCATGATGTTTTGTCATGTCGCCCAATATCTAAACCTCTGGGTTTTAATGCTAATTCCTGAAAGGAGGAGGATTTGTCGCTACTGATCCAGACTGATCCTAAAGTAGGAGAACTGCTGATGAAAATGGGACTGCAGTGTTGTCATGGGAAGGAGGAGAAGCAGCTCCACCTCCCTGCTGTGTTTATCTTTTTACAAGCAGACCAAATCTATAAACTGATGGGACCAAATGTCCAGGAGTTTTTCTATAAAAGTATGAAATTCTTTTGGAAATATCAAAAGTGAAAAGTGTTTTAGAAATGAGATTAGGTTTCCGGAAGCAGCAGAATCTCACCTGAGCAGCAGCAGATGATGGCGAGGCAGCAGAGGAGCATCTTGGTGTCAGCCATGTCAGGAGGAGGAGGAGACGTTCTCAGATGTCTGCCTGAAGAGGAGCCGTCTGGGGCAGAGGCAGGGAAGTGGCTTTATCCGAGGGAGTCACTCTTTATATAGCATGGATGCAGGAGGGCAGCACACTTTCACTTTCCTTTCTGGCCTTTCCCCTCCTCTTCTCAAAAACAAGAAATGTATAAACATTCATAAAAATCCAAGAAGTGAAGACAAAGAATTACTCAAATCTGAACCAAGTGAACCTTCAACCGTCACTCCAAAGTCCCTTTTAAAGGATGAGATGATCCATCGTTCAAAGAAGACCTGTGTGACATTCAAACATGTCCTCCCCTCTAACTGTGGCGACGGGAATCCGTTTCTTTGAAGAGAAACTTCATAGAAAGAAGCTGATGACATAAAATTTACCTTCTATTTTATTTTGAAAGGAGCTTCTGTCTGGGAGAAGCTTAATGAGATCACGACTGAAGATGAGGAGCGTTCCCCTCCTGAAGATGAGTACAACCGAGAAACTTAAACTAAGCCCAAAAACAAAACAAGGAGAAAAAAACAATTTATTCTTTAAAACAACAAACCCACACATGTTAAAGAATCAGCAGCTGGTAGACTCTGTTTCTGGACATCTCAGTTAGCTTTTCCACAGTTAGCTGGATTTCTGGGAATCTTTTTGCCTGGAGAGGTCATGAGGTCACAAGACAACAAAAAGTAAAAGGTTAAAAAAAAAGATAAATCCAAACCAGAATTTTAGCTCTCTAAAGCATCAAACGCACACATAGGTTGCATCTTAGAGCTTCGTGTCAGGGACTTCTGTGCTGCCTTTCTTTCTTTGGACTTCAGGAGACTCCTCAGCTGGAGACGTGGGTCAGAACCGGACCTGGGACGAACCTCTGAAAGGAGGCAAAATGTCAGGGGCTGTTCCTCTCTGTGAGTTCAAAGGTCAGCTATAAACCTTTTTACCTCAGCATCTAAATCCCCATGTATTCATGTTATTTTATATTAGAACATCCTTAAAATGAATGATCATGTTTTCAATTAAATGTGTTTTTAGTACAGATCAGTGCGTTATTAAGGTTCATATCTAATAATCCTAAATTTGATACGTCTTTCTATGAATGTAAAACTGCTGATTGTTTTGGGCATTATTCTTCCCTTGATTGATTGAAATAAATCATTTCAAATAAAAAAATGTGTTTTTAATTCAATTATTTGGTGTTTTTTCTTCCCCCCTCTACAGTTGTTTCCCAAACATGTCAAGTTCGCCTCTCCAGAAACTTCGAGCAGTGAAACGCCCACACTTGAGTGTTGGTTTGCTTTGACTCAGAATATGAGATTTGTTTGCTTCTCCTATTTTTATTTTAGTCAAAATGTTTGTAAAAAGGAATAATAGCAATCATTTACACAGGATTATACTAATGTGGAAGACACTAGAGAACAGGGAAAGTGAATGTTCTCGTTCACCCATCATCACTGGGGCTATAAATGTTCCGTCCAGCTTCAGAATTCCCCGTTGTTTCAGCATAAATTGCAGCTCAGATTTAATTATTAATCTGTCATTTCTCTTCAATCACAGACTCTTATCAGTTGTTGAGTCATTGCGGTACAAACTGCTGCGTGAAAGTGCAGTAAAGGTCATAAACACTCGGGTCATAAAAGTCTGCAGCGGCAGGAAAATCTGCAAGAAAACACCAACACAAGGTAGTTACTAGAAGGAAACACTCAAAGGAGGCTGAGGATGATGAGGATAGAAACTGGTGGCAGGAGAGAGGGGTTCCCGGCATGAAATGTGTAAGCTTTGTCTACGTACACAGTACACAAAAGATCTGTTTGTGCACGCGCACTGTACACAGCGGGGAAAAAAGTACTTGACATATCAGCATTTAAAGGGGATTTCTACCAGATGCTGCCATTAAGCCAAATATTAAATTCATACGAAAGAATCGGGACATTTAAGGGTGCAAGTTTAGTCAATAAAGCGAAATAACACAGGAAGTATGTATTAAACACATGAAGATAAAGTCTTACTCACATGCACCTGCGCGACCCGAGGAGTGCTGTAACATGAAAAGTCAAATTCAGACATAAGAAACGAGGTATGCACATTTACCAAGCCGACCAAAACTCTTGTTGCAGGGTGTTGTGGGCTCCGTAGAGGGTCGAGGTAGAGAAGAGCAGCCGCATCATGAAGGGGCCGCAGGTCTGTCTTGCAAATCCTTGAGGCTGGTGTGGCCACCGTAACCCTTGTGCTATCCTAGGCACTTTAACATTGGGAGTTGGGTCATCTAGACCCACTAGACAGTGCGCTGAACCTTTTTTCTTCAATGATTTGTGATCTTCACTGGTGTCCATGGATCACATGAAATCTTTCCACCTTTATCCACCTTTGTCATGGTAGGGAGAACGCGTCAATGTAAGTTGGGGTCATCTAAGACAGAACAAGGGTTAAGGGGCGTCATGAAAATAGAATGTACCATTGTTGTGTGTTTTAGTAAGTGTATCGTGAAACATTCATAAGGCTAATGGAAGTTGACGTACAGTACGGCCAAAAGTTTTCCATTCACTTGAATGAGAAGGTGTGTCCAAACCTTTGGTCTGTACTGTATGGGTGATGCTGTCCTATGGTGCACATACGCCACACTCTTGTCTTTGGTGAGGTGCGTGCACTGGCTTCTTACTGACCATGCACAAATGCCAGGCATAGGGTGTCCAGGTGCCTGTGGGATGCCCACACAAACTGCACTCTGATTGTCTAATGTGTGTGCGTCTATCATGTGGACAGCTCCTTGTTGCATGTTATATAAATGTTTGCTACGACCCATGCCCGTAAAAAAATGTGCATGAACATTTTGACCTCTACAGGCTTCAGGAGTGGTCTACGATCTTGATATTTGGTGTGGGCTACCTGCTGCCCCCTACAGGTGTGCCCAATGTTTCCCTGCTGACAGCCGTGGGGGCAGTTGTAACCAAGGCCTTAGAAGGTGCAAAACCTCAAAGAAAGCCATGAGATCACCTGAAGAGTTATAGATAAAGTTTGTCCAAATGGTACTTTTTGTTCTGTACATGTTCTGTGAAGGAGAAAACCCCCCCACATGAAACTCTTAGTTTGACTGTTTCCTCAGCGAGGGCCTCTCATCCTCTGGGTGCACTTCCTCTTTCTGAAAGTGGAGATGAGACAGCTCAGGCATTCAGCGAAAGCAACATTTCTTCAAATGCTTCTTCCTCTTCTGTTTCTGTGATGAGGAAGGACCTGGAATCAGTGATCTTTAAAGGTAAGAATCCTTCATTCAAACCCCGTTAACAGCAGTTAAGTCTCACATCTCCGCTGCTCTAATGGTTTCATTTTCTTCTAATTCCAAGGGCCTTCTCTAGCCTTTCTTTTTTCTCTCTGGGACTTTCCCTGATCCAACAATAACATTGAAGCATGAAGATTTATGGCATTTTGGCGCCTGAGGATGAGGGTTTGGCGTCACGCCAGCCTCCCAAATAAAGGACCGTGGAAACAGAAATTGCTGGAAATGTTTTTCATGATGCCTGCATGACTGGAAGAACAGGAATATCTTTACCGATGACAGACTTATAAACTCTGATGAAATGCAAACAGGGATTAAAGATGAATAGAATCAAATAATGTCATGAACTATAATGTTGATGTGCAGCCCACAAACCTTTGTCAACAACAAACACGTGTGGAGTTCTCACAACTCTGACTCTTCTGTGTCCGATTAATCCCACCGGCAGGTGTGGTTACGGTTTGATCCGCGTCACTTTGTTTCCTGAGATGGTCCTCTTTGTCGGAGGATAAATATAAAGACAATGACACTCTAAATTTAATTTCTGAGTATTTTTTTATTTAATTTGGCCCAGAAGCAGATGGAAAAATACAGTATGAAAAAGAGCATAGCCATTTTAAAAAAGTTACAAAATAGCTAGCAGGAGAGTGTAAACAGATAGATGATGGGGAAAAGGGGCAGGCTCACTGTGTACCAACAGTCCCGTCCACATCTCAGAGGTGAATTCCTGCCGCTCTGCAGAAACTATATCCTAACGAAGAAATGATATTTAATAAAGGGCTGCAGCTTATTTACAGTCAAAATGAAAGACAAATTAGGACACAGTTTGCAGGACTTTCCATTGTTTTGAGTGGCAAACATTTTGTTAAAAAAACATGTATATATATACATATATATTTATTTTTTTGTGCTAAACATCCCACAAAAGTGAAGGAAATCTCTTGCTGCAGATACATTTCTACACAAACAATAGTAAAAAAGTTTCTCATAGCTCAGCTCCATTCCCAACAGCCCTATTTGCTCTGTGGGAAACCACCCAGAAGGCCGCAGGAGACAGAAAACTTTAGTCTGAGGCCGGTTTGAACCCGTCAGGGTCAAATCGAGTTGAAGGAGCTTCCTGTTCTCCGTATCTGAGATCCTGGACAAGTGAGGATGTTTGCAGCTGCTCCCCATAACTCACAGAAGAAGAAGGAAGTGATTCGGGACCTTTGACCATGGGTTTAAACTAAAATCTGAAAGTCAGTACAAAAATAACTGTGAGTGCTGATTCTGAAATCAAAAGTAATGTTCAGATGGTCTCAATGAGGCCCCGATGTCCTCACAAAGTATTTCCAGTAAACTCAGACTCTTTCCAATAAACGTCCTTTCAGGATTCCTGGGTTTATCTTATCTTGAAAATGTCAAAAATAACTGCAGACAACAACTCGCATACAGCCGGGGTTTTCCAAAAGAGCAAAGGCTTTCTCCAAGACGAGACAGTTGTGTTTATGATTTTCATCCCAAACGCTAGACTCGGAAGATAAAGTGAAGTTTGTAGCTTCTGTGTAAAACTATTCCTCGGGTTTAATGAGCTTCACTTACTGCTACAGCTTTATAGCTGCATCACACCCCTCTGTTTTCATCTTTCTGCAGGCCTACACGATTCAAAACTCAACCGCCCCATCCCTGTTCAGTCATCTCTCTGCTCGACTTCTCACTCCAATGATCTGCTAACCGGGCCACCTGCCTGCAGACTCAAGCTTTTGGAGATAATCCAAAACGCTTCTGCACATCTCCTTCCTTTTGAATCAGGACACAGCAGTAAATCACAGATCAGAACTCTCAGTTTTTTGATTCACAGGAATGGGACGAACAACCCAGCTCTGCACGTGCAGCTGCCTCCTCGCTTTTTCCCGTAGGTTTCGTCTCAACCTAGAATGAGAGTCTGGCTAAGCTTTCTTCTGTCATGAACCACATTTGAGGTCACTTTGAATAAAAGCAATTGCAAAATGATCAGATTTAAATGTGTATCCTTCACAAAGTTCCTGCCTGGATGCTGCATTGGAGACATAAAGACACCGGGAGAGTCCGATTCCTGTTCAGGTTACTCCCACAACCTTTCACCTCTGTCTGTGTGAAACTAATCAGGATAGACTTTGGAATTCTATGTGAGCGTTCAGGGAAAGTTTCTTTTGTTTTTTTGGGACTCAGAGCAAGTTAGAAATAGAAATGTGTGAGACCTTTGAAACATTAAGTCGTACATGTTTTATTAGTTTCCTCTGGTAGGTGCAGCAGCCTGCCATGATGTCATGTTACTGCACGAACGGGGATTCACACTGCAGCTGTAAATCCTCCCTCAGTGTTGCATTAAACAAAAGCAAAAAAGACAGAATCAGGTGGCTCGTGGTGTTCCTCCGGGCTCAGTTCA
>JAUDJI010000563.1:0-13477 GCA_037389245.1 Oryzias sinensis | reverse complement strand
ACATGCTATCTAGTGGATCTGCTATGTGTGACCCGGCACCATTGACCGTTGGGCCGCCCCCGTTCGAGTACAGCGCCGCGAAGGGGACATGCTATCTAGTGGATCTGCTATGTGTGACCCGGCACCATTGACCGTAGGGTCGCTCCCGTTCGTGGAGACCACCAGAGGAACATACTATCTGAAAGAGAGAGGGAAAGAAATAAAAGGGGAGCCAACATAAAATTACTTATACCTGATCTTAGAACGTAAGCTCACTCCGCAAAACGCTGTGCAGAACTATAATTTAAACCGCCAAACAACCCGTATGATACACCCCCAACACTAAAATCATCCAGAAGAAGAGAAAATGTGAATGTAAAATCAGAGTGTAATAAAATGGGGTGTGTTTTCGGCAGCATTTCATTTCATCATTTTCATTTCATTTCCCAGTATGACTGCTATGTGTGACCCGGCACCATTGACCGTTTGGGCCGCCCCCTTCTTTCCATTTCTTTTATCCGAGTTCAGCGCTACGAAGGGGACACACTATCTAGTGGAACTGCTATGTGTGACCCGGCACCTTTGACCGTTGGGCCGCTCCCGTTCGTGAACCACTAGGGGAACATACTATCTGCAAAAGAGAGAGAGAGAGCCAAACAAAGGAACAAAACAAAACAGAGTAGGGAGCCAACATAAGAATCACTCATACCTAATTTCTTTTTTTTTTTTTAAGAACATAAATCCACATCCGCAAAACGCTGTAAGGAACTATAATTTGAACCGCCAAGAACAACCCGTATGAAGACACTACCTAACATCCAATCCAAGCTTCCAAAAGCATGCTGAACATGCTTAAGTACATCCATTATTCGTAGCTTCCATCAAATACTAAGAACGAGCTTAACAGCTATAAATGTCATTTCATTTGGTATACCATTTAACGAGCTTAATCCAACGACAGGACTACGAACGAGCTTAACTGCCGTAATGTTTCCCCATTTGGCATACTATAATACGAGCTCAGAACATCCATTTATTCGAAGATTTCCATCTAAGTATCAAGAATAACCTCAACGCCATATGTCCGAAGCTTAATTGGTGTAATCGAGCTTAGAAACCAAAGTTTTTGAGCCCCATCGCATACTATAATACACTTTAGAACATCCTAAAATTTTTTAGGCTTCCACCTGGCTATAATCTTCTTTTAACATCTACAATCAAAGAATTTACATTCATGCTGCGGTTGACATTGATTAATTAATTCAGTCAGAAGTGTCATTGGAATGCAGAGGAGGTCCAACGCCCCGTCACTTTCAGTGCAGCAATAGGTACGTCGAGCAGTCATCGTTGCAGCACCAGATCAAGGAATGCATGGGTGACATCATTTCCTGGAAACGGAGAAGCTGATCGGGGCGTAGGGGTTCGCAGGCTCAGGATGCGATGCATAGATAACAAAAAAAAAACAAAAAAAAAACAAAGCAGTATTAGTCTTGACAAGAATATATAAATAACCCAGAAACTGATCAGTTTCAAAAATGATTGAGATAAATTAAATAACAGTGCTTTTAAAAAACAAATCAGAGAAAGTGAATTTAGTAGATAGTTAAGGTAAAGACCCATTGTGGATTTATCGCACCCTAGAAACCACCATAATTACAAATTCCAAAAGTGAAATAATAGTGAAATATATATGACCTGCACGAAATCTTAACACCAATTTTTTATATATTCCAATGATGACAAAAGTAACCTTTGACAGTTTCAGAGGGACGCACCTTCAGGAGGCCATCGAGGAGTAGGAGTAGTAGATGGGAAGAGTAGCCAAGGAGATTTGTAGACGAGGAAGGTCAACATCCCACGTAGCAGAGGATTACAGCTCGGCTGGATTTGATGCCTTGTATATGATATTAATGGTTCTCAAATTTTTATTTAGCCAAGGGAGACTGGATACTGCAAAAGAGAACTTGAGAGCTATGAGGGATCATAGGTTTTGATATTATATTTGCTAGACTGAACTTTAAGCATTTAGAGGCGGAGTATAACAAGCCTCTAAATGGGGATGCATCTAGCAGAGTGCCATCTGCTTAGAAAAGGCAGACAGAAGACTGACTTGTGGACACAAGATTTAACTCTTGAACTAAGCTTGAGAGCGCAAGTGATATATTTCCTACGGTCAGGGTAGAAGTTGCTCAAGGTGTTATTTAAACATTAACCAAGTCAACCGATGACACAATACTATCATTCAATATTGAAACAGCCTTAATATAATCTCCAAGGATGAAATAACCGGACGACCCCTTAAGAACCATCAGAGCCGTAGATTCTGGCGGCCGGACAAACACAAGCCACTCTTCTTAAATCCTTTTCCCCCAAACCAGAAGGCGCAGACTCAAGAGAACAAGTGGAGGGAGCCTGAAGACACAACAGGTATCACAAAACCACTCCAGGCATAAAGAGGGAAAGAATGACAGCGGAAAGGTAAACCGACAAACACTTCGAGCGCCAACTGAAGGCCAAGAGACGCCACTGAGAGGCATAGAGGCAGAACAATGAGACCATCAGTGACAGTCACCCGCAGCCTTATAACGCGTTCAGAGGAATTTCGTGGAGACAGCATGGGGGGCTGACGAAAATATATACCAATCCTGAAGGCGCATGGGGAACCAGGCCACTGATGCCCAGAAGATTAACTGCGAGGCGCTAGCAGGTCCAGATCAAGACACGTCAACCTGAACACTTCCTAGGTGCCACCCTCAGTGGCGGCTTTGAAAACGATGCCCCGGAAGAATCCATCACATAGCCCCCGCAAACCTCCAGCCAAACTAGAGAGAATAACAAATTAACTGTCCAGCCGAGAAAACGAGGCCGCGACGAGACTGACACACTCACCAGTGCGGCCGACGCAAGTCCCTGAAGCCAGGGCATGACCCACTGGGGTACACAGAGCGGGAAAAAAACAGGCGGAGCAGAACCAGATGCAGAATATGCGGGGGCAACGAACGAGGATCGCCGAGTGAATAAAATGAGCCATAGACGCTGCATAAGAGAGACCAATCATAGGGAAAATGTCCACAGAGCAGAGACGGGTCCAAGAGACACTGATTCACATTCTGACTAGCCAGCAGCTACAACAACGAAGAAAATAAACAGAAAACCCGCCATAATAATAAAGCCAGCATCAAATTAAAAAGCAGTCAAGATTCACACTTAGCTCCCAAAGAACAAAACAGCAACAGAAAAACAAATGCTAAAAGCCACGATAAATTCAGCCAGCATGAGAAACCTGTCCAAACGAGGACTGCCAGCCTTCAAAACCACAGAAAAGACCCCACAACCCCTAAAAAAACAACCGGACGACGCAGACTTACGCAGCAGAAAAGGAATCAGAGTGCATCAGGAAAGACCCGGAGACATAACTACAATTCCCAGGGTCCTTAGGGGCGTGACGTCACAGAAGTAAACAGGAAGAAAAACGCAGCCTTAGAAAACTACACGGGAAAGGACTGATTGCCGCTCACCGCAGAAAGTCGGCTGACCACGGCAGACGAGAAGACCCGGACTGCTCCTGATCGGGGGCCACGAACATCCCGAACATCGCGGAAAGCACACCCCCTGCAGATGCACGCGACCGCGGCGAAACGAACGCGCTGCGCGCCGGCAGCCGCCCGCGGATCACTGCAAAGCAGAGCAGACGCGGCGAAACGAAAACCCCACATCATAAAAAAATGGGGATCATCCATCCGAAGAACGGTGGGAACACAGCAAGTCGCTGAAAGATACGGAGACCCGCGGGCACTGAGACCGGCGAAGAATGAGCGCTGAAGGTAAGAAAGAGAATGAACGCCTGCGCACCTAGGCTTAAATAGGACGCTGAGCAGGTGCGTTAATTGACTGAACCGCCCTAGGGTAAGCTGAAAACACTGCTACGAGTTATCGCCCGAAATACGATTGAATCGTCATTTCAACGCACTCAATGTTTTGCAAGAGAAGCAACAGTTCTGCAACGTTTTTTTTTCTTTTGCTTTTGAGGTGCCGGTACCGTGAGTAAACTGAACTGTGTGTGTGTGTGAGCGCGCGCACGAGAAAAGGTTTCAAACTGGTTCAAACAGGTAAAACTGTTAATGTTCTGCAGTTGTTAATGGTATACAGTGACTTTGTTTACTAAAGAGTAGTAATATCTGGGAAACTTTTATTTTGTGACATTTATTTTGTAAATTGGGTTGAAAACCAGTGTTTACCTTTGTTTAGATTAGGCCAAAAGGGGACATTTTGAGTATATTTTAGGGTAAGTGGAGTAATTTAATTTTATAAATTTTTTAGACTTACTGGAGTCTAGCCGAATCTTCATGCTGGCTATCGTCATCGGCATCACTAGACCTACTACTTTCTGCTATACTATATCCTCCTCACTTTCGCAAAAGGGTTCGAATGATACGGTTGCAAAAGTGACTCATCATCATGATAATCTCCGCAACTTTCCTCTTCATCTTTCTGTTCATCTGATGATAAATCGCTAATAGAGACGGTAGCATCACTCTGTGCTTCGCTATCGGTGCTAGCCATGTTGTCTGCCTTGTCTTCCTTTCGTTACGTCACAAACAGGGGGCGAGAATTCGGCGGAATGCGTGAAGCCGGCGGCCGTCCTCGTTGTTTATATTGCGTTTTTCGCTATTTATTCTTTTTCGAAAAATATTAAAAACAATCGCAACATGAAATAGAGACTATTTACTATATTTTGGCTTATTAAAATAGACCATGTCACCCACACTTTAAACCTTGGCGAATATCGCGCGCGAAATTCGTCTCGGTGTGTACGGGCCTTTAGTTCGAAATAAAACGTACGTTAGGCCATGGCAGACGAACCAACGGTGTAACGGATGGAGCCAGTTCTACACAAACTGTACTCCACCACAAAGCCCCGTGGCGCAGGCCTATGGTTATCTCCGAGAACAGTGTAGAAAGTGTGTAGGGAGGAGTTTAACAGCAGTTGAAACACCTAGAATCGCAGAATGCAACTTATGTGATAAATGAGGGAACACTGTACCTTCCTCCAGTCAAGAACCATGTCCTCAAACTCAGTGCTGCTCACACAACATTTTGTTGTTCTCAAAGACAATGAAGTATGAGTCGTGAGGTGAAGTCAACAGAAAACTGCAAGGGGAAAAAAACCCTCATCTGAAAATAATGAAGGGGGTCTGAGCTCGCATGATTTTGAAAACAAGAGTTTGATAATTCGCCGCTGGATTAGGACGCTTAACTTCATGCACTAAATGAGATTAGTCTGTCCTAGACATCAGGGACTCATATAAAAACAGTTTGTGTCTCTTTCAGCTTCATATTATGTCAGCTGGACCTTTCATGAGCAGACAAGTGAAGGTTTCCTCTGACAAGAGCGTCTTTCATCTTTACAGAAATGTCCAATAAGTGGCGTACACCATAAAACAACCCCAACAAGGTGAAGGTTTGAGTTTTTTTTTCTTATTGAGAATTTGAAAAGTTTATTAATTAGTAATTATACAAATGCCACAGTTTCTATTCTGTTTTCTATTTCTGGGAGGGTTTATCAGTAAAAATCCAGGTTTTATCCTGTAAATAAACATTTTCTCATTAGAAAAAAGGAT
Organism: Oryzias sinensis; assembly: GCA_037389245.1. Taxonomy (NCBI): domain Eukaryota; kingdom Metazoa; phylum Chordata; class Actinopteri; order Beloniformes; family Adrianichthyidae; genus Oryzias; species Oryzias sinensis. Next base: position 7,877 of record JAUDJI010000563.1, on the reverse strand, counting down.
ACATTTGAACTTTATTGACAGTTTATTGCGATAACATTGACGCAATAATGACACTTTAGTGTGTTTTCTGCAGATCACCTCACTAACGTCGACAGGCTGGGTAAAGATCCTGGCCTGGTCTTTGGCCTGGAGTTGGTCCAAGAGGACTCGGAGCAAAATGCTGAACGGCGTGAGCTGCATCTCCAGGAGGGTTTCTTGCAGTTTGATCTGAAACAAACACATTTTAAGGGGAAATGATGACATACTGAGCAGAGCTGGTTCTGTGATTGGCCAAAAGCTTCGATGGGTCTTCCTCACCTCTTCCCTCTTTAGCTTCTCCCTCTTGCGGATCAGCTCCAGCAGCAGCCGGGCCCTTTCCAGGTCGTGTCGGAGGCGGTGCCACTCCTTCAGCTGCTCCTTCAACGACCTGCTTTCCTCCTCGTTCTGCCTCTGTGAACAAAAATGACATTTTTAAGCGTTTGGGCGAAAACCACCATAAGTGAACGACGGGAAAGTGTTTGGCAGACAAACCGGCTGTGCGTTCTTTTGGGACTGCAGGCTGGTCTGGAGGCGTCTGATGAGCGGCATCCCGTTTCTGGACTGTCTCTTCAGCGTCCAGTAGTTCAAAACCAGCTCCACGAAGGCCTTTTTCTTCTGTATGGACACTTGGTTTAGGATGGTTTGTAACCTAAAGGAAGCACATCATGAATGCAGATTTATGAGGACAAAGAGAAGGAATCAAACTGTATATAAAAACTAGAGTAAGTGACCCCTCCCTCTTCGGGCACAAAACAGGAAGTACCCATGAGCTTCAATCATTCTTACTCTGATCTGTTTTCTGAACATGTTCTTGATAATCCAATTGTTTTTCAAGATATATTTGCTGTAGTGCAACTTTCTAAACCGACCAATCAGATCCCTCAATGTGGTCTCACATCAGACATTTGAAACGTTTATGTGGCTCACTTTCCAACAAGCTCACTCCTGATTGGCGAGAGTGGTTGCCATAGAAACAAGAACTCAGACCGACTCGGACCGATCGCAGCTCACCGACAACGTCTGGCTCCGACATGGTGGTGTCCAGATTGCGAAAACTGAATTGACATAATTTCGTGTAAACCATGCTCTATAGATTACGTCACAGTCGCTTGCTCCAGTTCATAGTCGATGTTTGATAAACAAACGTGAAACAGAACCATAGAGCATTGCATTTCAACAATTTCTCAATAGAAAAACAAACTTATAGTTTAGCAATCATCCGAGTTTGCATTTTCAGAACAGGAGGAGTCACTGAGTCCGGTTCTCATATATTATCTATGAACTGAATAGAGATTCCATAGAAATCATTTGGAATTATATAGACTTCTGCATTAGAACTGGTTTGCTATTTTGGTTGTTGCTGGTTGTGAGTTGATGATTCATAAACGAGTAGAAGAAAAAGAAATCAAATGATTTACAAATTGATTACTTTGAATATTCTGATTTCCTTTAAAGGTAATAAAAACATACTCCCTTTGGATCGGTAGGAATACCTGTGTGCTGGAAATGTAGGAACCACGGCAGGAATCACGGCCTCGACTTCCTCTTTGGGCTCTGGCTTTTTGCCCTTGCTCTTCTTCTTCGGTTTTCCTTTCGGCTTTCCTTTCTCGTCTCCTCTCCCTTTGTCCAGTTTTTTACAAAGTCCGTTTTTGGGTTTGGCATCATGGTAGATGGACAATGGCCTCCTTACGCAGCCGTTGGGCGTGTGCGCTCCGCAGTACGCCGTCTTCTTGACGGAGAAGGTGGCCTCTCCCGTGTCCGTGACCTCCTGGATGGGCTCCATCTTCATGAAGAGGCCGGCTTTTTGGGCGCAGGTGACGTGGAAGGCGGTGTAACAGTTCGCTTTGTGGCACTGGATGCAGGCGCCGACGCCCTTCTCCTTGCAGATGTAGCACGTCAGCTTCCAGCGGGCTGGGGGGATTTGGCTGACGCCGTCAATGGGCTCGATGAAGGTGGTGTTGGAGAAGCCGACCTCGGGGACCCACAGGGCGCACACCACGTGGCCCCAGCGCTCGTCGTCTGTCTTCTTCACCGCGCCGCCCTTGTTGGGACAGAGGATGCAGCCGGCGGGTTGGGTGGGTGACTGGAGGCAGTGCCTGCAGTGCCACTGGCCCTCGGGAATGTACGGCACACCGTAGCATTCCTGGTGCACTGCTACGTTGCACATGTCACAGAAGAGGATGGCGTTGCTGTTGTGACACTCTTCGTCCATGCAGATGCTGCAGACGGCGTCCTCGTCGACGGGGGCTTGCTTTTCGCTGGCCTGATCCAGACTTTCCAGGTGCAGTTCTTTCTCAAAGCGGTCGATGAGGAACTCGAAAACGTTGTGCGACACCTGGCTGATGCCTTCACTTCTGCGCTTTTCGTTGACCAAATCCAGCCAGGCGTAGTCCTCCTCGTCCATGTCGTACTCCGTCTCCTCGTCGAGTTCTTCGTCGGTCTTCTCAATTAATTTATAATAAGACGCCGGGCGCCTAGGAACTGCAGGGAGATTATATTCCACAGTGCGAAATTTAGGCTCGGGAAGCTTTGGGCCAGGATGCCCACCCGGCGGCTGGCCGCCTTCTTCGCCGTGCCCCAAAAGGCCGAGGGCGGCGTTCTTTTTCTCCTTGTTGTTTTTTAGCCGCACCGACCGAAGGAGGACCGGCTGCTGGGGCTTGTCGGCGTTCTCCTTGTTGCTGAGACACTCCATCATCTCCCGGACGACCGGGTCGTCATCACACACCACCTGCAGCTTGTCGTAGATGCTGAGGCGGTGGATGCGACCGTCCATCTCGAACTCCACCAAGCGCTGCGCCTGCTCGTATGTCAGGATCTGCTTGTTGGGCGAAGGCTTGATTGGGGACGGCGGTCTCTGAGACACCGCCGCCCGGTGCTGCCGAGCCTTCTTCTTCATCCTGATACTCCGTGTTGCTGTGGACCCGCAAAGAAGTACAAACTGTTAACAAAAACCTCTTCAGAAATCTATAATCTTTATTTTTTTGTATGTTTTGTTTTATTTTAAGGCAGTGAGGAGAACCATAGATGTTTCATTGCGATGAGAAAAGCTGACATCTGAGAGGAGTAAAGCAGAGTTCAACCTCCTCCATCAAAAATGATCCAAATCTCAAAACACTTTTTCTCGCAGCTGGACAATAACATGTGACCATGAGAGGCTCCCAAAATCAACCAACAAGTCACAAATAAAATAATCTGGGAAATAAAATGACTGTTTTTCTTCTCTTCTCATCATCTTCAATAACAACCTGATAATTTTGGATCCTCGTCTAAAATTAAACAAAGTTTCAAAAATACCAGCCTTGCAAAGAAGGCTAAAGGTTTATGAACTGAAGCTACAATGTAACTTTGACAAAAAGCTTTTTAATTACATGATGCACTACGCGATAAAGTTTTTTGACCAGTGATCGGCAATAAACAAGTGTACAGGAGGGAAATTATTCAATTTAACTTTATTGATCTAAAAACATTGACGATTACCAGGATATCAGCTGTGTTTTCATCCAAAAACATCCAGGTAGAAACATGAAAAATCACAAAATACTTTTTTTTTTGTTTTTTATTCAAAGCAGGGTCTGTCAAATATTGACAAATATTGCTTTTTTTGTTGTTGGTGGTGGTTTGTCGTGTGATTTTATCAAAGAAAAATTAAAAACAAAAACCACTGGATTTGAACCCACTTAAAACGGTGGAGATTACAATGGACTTCAGGAGGAACCTCTACCCCCCTACCCCACCCCCCACTCACAATTCTCAACAGCACTGTTCCCTCAGAGGTTCCTAGGGTCCACCATCTCACGGGACCTTAAGTGGACCGCTCACATTGACTCACTCCGGAAAAAGGCTCAGCAGAGGTTGCACTTCCTGCGACAACTCAAGACGTTCAAACTGCCTCAGGAGCTGCTGACCATCTTCTACTGGGCAATAATCCAAGCTGTCCTGACCACATCCATCACGGTCTGGTTTGGATCAGCAACTACACACAACAGGAACAGACTACAGAGAATCATAAGATCTGCTGAGAGGATTATTGGTTCCAGTCTTCCCTTCATTCAGGACCTGTACCGGTCCAGGGTCAGGAAGCGGGCTGGCAGAATAACCAATTGTCTTTTCAGCCTTCTCCCGTCAGGGTGGCGCTTTCGGACTATGCGCACCTAAACCACTCGCCACAAGGATAGCTTCTTCCCCCGAGCTGTCACTCTAATCTTTTTATTATTTATCCTCGCCTGTCTTACTCCTTTACATTTTTTCATATCTTTGTAGTTTGCACAAGAGCACAAATTCCTTGTACATGCGCTGTATTTGGCCAATAAAGCATGATTCTGGTTCTGGTTGACATAGAAAATACAGAAACACACATACTAGCTATACTGGAAACCCAGCTATTAAACTGCCGACTTTATTTTTGTGTAAATAATCCTTTTCTTATTTACAACAATCACTTAAAGACAGAAAGTGTATATTTTTATTTTAAAACTTACACATTTCTTAGCCTATTTAAAAAACGACATTTATTTACCATGCAATTTTTCAAAAATGAAATAAATACATATATTATGAAATTCAATGCAATTGGGGACACAGGAAACTGGTCAAAACTAAACACTTATTCCGTTTTTAGCATCACAGCTGACTAACAGAGCAGAAATGTTCATTCTTAAACGGTCTTCCTGCTTCAAAACACAGAATAAAAGCTATTCAGTGAACTGGACCGTGGAAACTAGTTTGTTTCCTCAATGAGACAAGACATTTAAGGGGTGGGAGGCGGCCAGACAGGGCAACTTCAACACCTAGAAGTTGAAACTTCTCCATTTGTTCGAGGGCAGCTTTTCTCTCATTAAAGTAGCCGAGATGCTAACAATAACATTAGCCTACGAGCTAACTAGCTAGTACAGCTAGCTAACCCCCCCTTTAACGAAGCAAATGGCGTCCAACAAAAACATTGCCTTTTTAAAACTATTTCACTAAACTCAACCCGGAAGGAATGCAAACTTTACAGCACCAATTAGACATCCAAAAAGAAGTGGAAGACGATGGAAGGGGAAAGCAGAAAGACAAAACAGGGCACCTACCTCCTAGCTTGAATAGTTTTTGCTAGCTGAATTAAAAGCCAGCTAGCCAAAAAAGCCTTGAAAAGAACGGCCTGCTAAACGGTTCTTTGAACGGAGCTAACCAATGAGCGACGCGTCGGCTAAAAAAAAGGACAAACCCGCCGCGTGCCTGTGGAGTTTGGGCTTTAAATCGTGCAAACACGCCGTTAATGTGTTTAACGGCCATTCAAAAGCTACAGTCGGTGACTAGCCACAAGCGGAACAGGAGCAAATAGCAGAAACAAGCAGCAGACAGGCAGGCAGGGCGACGGAGGATCATCCCCCAACACAACAATGCGTTGAAGCAGCAGACAACTCCCACCCGTACGCAACCGCTCGACGTGTGACGCTGGAGGTCATTTTGGTGAGTCGTGCGTCTTTTGCACAATGGAGTCCCATCTGTCACATCATAAATGCGATGCCTCGCTTCTTGGTGCAACACATTCGCGGACAAAAAACGCTGCAAACAAAGCGGCTGTGCGCGGCGAAGGCTGGGGCGGACATGGCATGCACGTGCGTGCAGACGCAAGTGCCATTCAACAACGAGAACCCCAAGTTTGCAAAATAAATAAACCATACCCCAGACCATTAAAAAAGCCTCTTTTTTTTGTTATTTTATACATTTCATAGATCAGACATATAAAAAAGGCTAAAATAATGCAAGTCATGTATTAAAAATAATAGTTTATGAGCCCCATTTGAAATTTACATAAGAAAAAGTAACGTAACTTTACATTGACCAAGACCTTGGAACAAAAATTCTTTTACACAATTTAACAAACAAACTAATAAAAACATTTTTTAATTAATTACTGTGTTTAAAATGTCAATCAAGCTAGTTGTGGCATAATTACAGCGTAAGAAATATTTAATGTTTTTTTTTTATAAATTACACCAAAAAACGCACTAAGTTTGTGCTAACGCCCAAACCCAGTGACAGGAAAATATAAAATACATATATAGCCAGTTATTCTTGAAAATTTGAACCAGAATGAGATTTATTACTTCGTAAATAATGACATAAATTGTGCTACATTTGAATAAACAATACATACAAATCAATTTACGTGAATAATAACAATAAAGTTAAGTTATTAAGTTTGTATACCTGTGTTTAGCCCTTCTGCCTTCTTTTATTTGAATAAACTTTATTTATAAAAAAGAAATTTACACACAAAAGTGGGAAAGCCACGAGGTAGAAAGTAAACAAATGCGAATGTTTACAGATTATATGGATGGCTTTTGAAGCATCACAGTTTTTTAAATTAAATTAAATATGTTTAAATTGCCATTTTCTTGTTTAATTTGATTAATAATTCAACCAGAAAAGGTTCCGATTTCATTTTGGTTTGGACTTTGACCATTTTGTTTTATGAATTTTTCCAAAAAACAAAACTTATTTACGTATGAAAATAAAATCCCGGTTCATGTAGTCATTATACTAGCTCAAAATTATGTCTAACAAGCAAACATTTGGAATTATTTGGCCTCGGTGAGGACCCGGTGACATCATTAACACGTTCCTTCCGTCCGACGCTGCGTGGAGCTGCTTCTTCGGCCGAACGTGAACTGCTAGCAACCAGGAGACAAAAGCAACAAAGTGAAGCCCCCTCCGGATCAATCAAATGTGTCATCTTTAACCGTTTCGGAGCCGAAACCCTGTGATCCCACCGCTGGATTCGAACAGTAAGTATGCTGGACGCCTAAAACAGTGGCCGAACCGGGGCTGAATGCGGGCAGGACATCGTGGCGAGCGTTTCGCCCGATCCGGATCCTGGTTCGTGTTGCCACGGCCGGGTTCTGCCTCGCCAGGTTAGCTTGAATGTCCTGTGTGTTGTGTGTATGTGTGTGTGTGTGACCTAGCTTGGCAGCTAACCAGCTAGCAGTCGTAGTATGGTCCGAAATTTCCCACGAGCCTTTTCTCAGCCCCACATTAACCGGCTCGTTTTTAGAAACCTACAAGCTGACAGGAAAGGCACTACAAGAGCACGTGACAGAAGGCTGGTTTCTGCGTGTTGTTTTATTGTGTTTATTAGCTTCGAGGCTAACCCAGTTAGCATCAGAGTAGCCCTCGACATTATATTGTTGCATTCTACCCTAAATTCCGGCCAGATCGCGTTATTAATCGGGTTTTATTATTGTTCTATGGGTTTCTTATCAGTAATATGTAAGAAAGTAACAGTTTTTTCACATGAAAGTGTAAAACTACGATGTTGGTGCTCATTGAAACTAGCTTGCGAGGAATACTGAGGGCTAGTCAGCGCTGACTATTTTACGCTGTCCTGTAGCATCTTCCTGATTTAGCACGTAAGCCAAACCCGGAAAAGTGCCCTTTAGTGACTCAAAACTGAACCATATCTCACCAAAACATTATTTTTTTTCATTTAACGTATTCCTTTAAAGTAAACAAAGAACTTTAAACTTTTAAAATAGCTATTGCTACACTTACTACTAATTAGGTAGCAGTTAGCCTTGTTTTTCTATGTAACACACTTGGTTTCTTTAGTCTAATCACCTCAATCAGCACGTGTTTTACACGCACACATCCTAAAATAATACTGTACTTAAAGAAATACGTGTAATTTCATAGGGCTTGACTGCACAACGCCACGTTTGCTAACCCTTTAGGAGAAAAAGAACCGTAAAAAGACTAATCATTATAAAAATAAAGTGACACGACGTGAAAATGTGCACACAAATAATTATAGTTTCCTCTGTTTTTTTGATTTAAATGGAATCACAACTTTAAAAGTATATATATATATATATATA
>JAUDJI010000562.1:0-13483 GCA_037389245.1 Oryzias sinensis | reverse complement strand
ATATTCCATGTACACACCTCCGCTCCTTGCTCACCCCCCCCCCCCCCATCTGCACCTGCAATCGCCCCACCCCTTGTCTCTCGTGGATCGCACCCCGCTCAGCACACACACACTGCAACACTACCCTTGTATTGATCAAGTGGTATAGGTTTATACGGGATTAAGAAAGTAAGCAATAGAAAATTGTGTTTCCAAAAAGTAATTGTTACATTAATCTAATTCAATGTCCCTGATTTCCTTTTCACGTAGATGCAATCCTGCAGGAATTAAAAGAACATGGCAGCAGCTGAAAGTGAAAAAAAAATCGAGTCTTCTCAAAATCCTCGTACGAGGTAAATATAATGTTCTACGAATTAATGCAGCCTCCTCGTCTATTGGGTCCTCCAAAAAAGGACAAGCCATTCTTGTCATTTAGACCGTCTCTGTGTGACGGACATGTGGGCAATGAAGGTTAAAGCGAAAAATACCGCTTCGTCTTTAAAAAGGGGAGGGGACCGGCAGAAACTTCGAGTTTGGAGAATAAAACCTGCTCCCGACCAGGTTAGGTTCACAGCATAAGTAACCATGGACACTGACTCCGAGTAGAAGTTACCTCTCTTTCAGAAACGGGTTTGACTTACTCTGCTTTCTCTGGTTTAACAAACCTCCCATTCTGAAACAGAAAACCCAGGGTTTCCCTGATTTCAGGGTTAATGCACTCAGAGTTTACACTTAACCTCCTTTCTGAAACAGGCCCCAGGAGTCCCCGCCAGTCATCCTGGACACCTGTGGGGGAAAAAGCAACACATGCAGGAAAAGGCCAGAGGACAGCAATGGCAGAGATGACCAGAAGAGGGAGACAGAGGGACAGGGACAAACCTGGACACCTGGAGTAAGTCCAGACAAAAAGCCATCAATGTTTGAAAGAACTGGACAGTCAGCGAGCTGAACATTCAAATCAAACCAGGTGTAGGATGATTTGTTAGAAGATTTAGTGTCAGACGTCCGACAAATGACCCCAGTCAACTGGATCTCCATAAATATACAAAATATTTACAGACAAGCTCCCAAAGTTCCACACAGACTAAAGCTGTAACATCATCAGGCAACAAAAAAACAGCAACAACGATTTCCTCAACTTAAAAAAGAAAACATATGATTGACTCTAATCAACTGGATCTCCATCCGGTTGATCAGCACTGCATCCCATTCAGGTCCATCAAAGCTGTCGATTTCATCCAGAAAGAGAACATTGTTCCATAGTTTTTAAATCCCATTTAAGCTCCGCCTCAAGTTCACACATGTAGGTGGTTCTTTCAGAGGTCCTGATGTTGGATGGAAGAACAAGTCTCTCAGGTGATGAAAGCAGCAGATATTGGAGAAGATTTCATCTGAGAATGCGGTCAACTCCCAGACCGAAGCTGTTCCTGTTTCCAACAGTCTGGAACAGTTTTTCCTGCAGCCTGAGATTGAACCCGTTCATCTTCTAGATACTTTTGGTCCTTCTAAGTCAGAAAGGCCTTGAACCCAGAACTTCCCCACATCTGCACCACCTGCAGCTTTTAAAGGACGAAAGATTTAACTTTCATATATAGAAAATACGCAAAATCTACATAGTGGGTCGTAGTGGTGCTAAACACTGAGCGTATCATAAACAGATAAAAATAATATTTTCCTATAAACAACATTTTAAAAAACTTTTTCTCAGACAAACTAACCTACTTCACTTTTGAAAAATAAAGCTTTATTTACATTTGAAAGGAGCAATCATTTCTTTTTGTAGGATCCATTAGGAAACATTGACTAATATTTGTATTGATGCTGTTTTACATCTGTGTTTCCAAACCTGCCTCAAGAATTAGCTCGTTTATTAATCCACTTTCTTTATAAGTTTGGGTTCTCTAATTCACCACCAGAGGGCGACAGAAAACTGTTGATATTATTAAGAGAACAGTAAAATAAATCAACATTTAGCACATGGTAACAAACTTAGGTCACGTTGCTAACATTCTAATTTTGTTGTAAAAGCCTTTTTTTTATTTTTCAGAATTTTGGCTCAAAAGACCAATAACAAAATAAACTCCCATAAAGTTGCTTTATAATGAGAAAATGAAATGTTATTTTTTATTGAATTATCAAATGCATTTTTAATGACTGAATTGCATCTTGACTTTACAGTTGTAAAATGCGTTTTCATTTGAATTATGGAACCAATTTGACTTTGTTTTGATTTAAAACTCCATTCCTTGATCACTTTTCTTCCTCTCATCGGGGTCGGGTCGTGAAGACAACAGTCTAAGCAAAGACGACCAGAACTTCCCTCTCCCCGCCCACTTAATCCAGCTCCTCTGGGGGAACTTTGACGCATTCCCAGGCCGGAGGGAAGACAGTAGCTGCGTTTACATGGACAGAAGTAATAAAAAAAAAAGTGTCATGTAAATACGCCGTTTTGAACACTCTGCCCCGATCCGACTCGTTCAGATCCAAATTTCTTTCCGATCGAGATAGGTGGGTTATGCCGATTGTTGATCCAATCGTGGTGCAATCTGACAGAACTGCCCCTGAGCGAGAACAACCTGCAAGATTCAGGAGTTCTTCAGCTGTGTGGTTTTCTGGAGAGTCCAGACTGCAGACTCTGTTGTTAGATACCACTTTTCCGTTGTGCTCAGAACAATGTGATGATGACCAAGTTGTGTTGACACTAAACTGCAGACATGAGGTGCATGGTGACAATCTTAATGTTCTGAAGGCTGTTTTGCTATTCTAAATTTTAGTCCATTCACTGTGGCAGAAAATCTCTTGTTTGAATGTTTCTTACAATCATCTTCATATCATCTTCATGTCAGCTTCCTTTTGGACTGATCTTTTCTTTGCAGACATTTCGGTTTCTTCATCCTCTTCCCTGCAGATCTAAAGAAAGCTCCTTGCTGATTGAAACTATACAACTGGCCTGTTCAACAATGATCTGGTAAATCAGTGATTCAAACCCAATTTTGGGCCAGAAATATAATTGTCCATGTCAGACAGTGTTTTTAAGGACTGGTCTCCTCAGGCTTGAAGTTGGCGTCTGATGATATTTAGGATCCTAATATGTAAAATCTATTTTCACCCTACAATGGTTCTGATCATTCTTTAGGGCCAAACTTGTAAACATAGTTTTTTTTTTATCTTGGCCAATATGCACTTCTGCCATGATTTTGAAATTGCATTTTGTAAATATTAATGATGATTAATGACATTTCAGGTGCTGTTCATTTTAAAGTCCTCTCAGATCTATTGTGTTTTAATTTGCAATCATGCTTTCGTGTTAAAATCCAAAGGGGAATTTATATAAAGTGCCATGCCCCCTGCCAAACAAAGCTCCTCACATTTTTGTTTAAATTAAAAATGCAATCTGTCTCTCATCAGGGCAGGTCTTACCTGACTGTATTTACCAGGTTTCTGGACATCTAGCTGTCATCAATGCTTCTGAACACACTTTTCTGTTTGATTGCAGGCTGATTAGCTGCAGTTTTTCAGAGATCGGCTGTGAAGCTCTGGTCTCAGCTCTGAAGAAAAACCCATCCAATCTGACAGAACTGGGCCTGAGCGTGAACCAGAACCTGCATGATTCAGGAGTTCTTCATCTGTGTGGTTTTCTGGAGAGTGCAGACTGCAGACTCTGGGGTCAGACTCCATGTTTCAGTTGTGTTCAGCTCAGTATTCAGCACAACTCAGAGTCATGTCACCTACAGAAATTCTCTGATGACTCTGTGGTTGTGGGGTGTATAAGTGGTGGACGGGAGGAAGAGTACAGGACGGTGTTGGACGGATTCGTGGAGTGGGCTGGAGAGAATCACCTGCTGCTCAACGTGGACAAGACCAGGGAGATGGTGGTCGACTTCAGGAGGAAAGGGACAGTCTTGCTCTTGCAGCCTTTCTGCATCCTGGGCAAGGATATGGAAGTGGTGGAGAAGTATTAATACCTGGGTGTGACTATCGACAGCAGACTGAGCTGGAGGAGCCACAGTACCGCTGTGTAGAAGAAGGCCTGCAGCAGACTCTACTTCCTAAGGAAGCTGAGGTCCTTCAATGTGTGCAGCAAGATCTTCTACCAGTCTGTGGTAGCCAGCACCTTGTTCTCCTCTGTGGTCTGCTGGGGAAGCAGCATTGGACTCGGTGACACCAACAAACTGAACAAGCTGATCAGGAAGGCGGGTTCTGTCATTGGCTACGAACAGGAAACTTTTTAAGCAGTGATGGAGAGGAGGTCACTGAACAGACTCCTTTCAATCATGGACAACCCAGACCATCCTCTCCACCCTCTTCTGGACAAACAGGAGAGGTCCTTCTCTAAGAGGCTCAGACAGCTCCGCTCCAAAACTGCCCGGTACCAATACAATAACCCTATACAACAACTCACAATTCAAAAGATAACCTTTGCACATTTCTTTTCTATTTTGCACTTCTTTTGCACATCTTTTTACCTGCACTGTTCTGTAAATAGCTCTTTAAATTATACCACCTTGTTGTTTGCATTTGTGCTACATTTTCTTTGTTCTTTTTTTTAATATTATTCTTAGTCTTTTTTTCCCTGTGCTGTCAGTTGCTATGGTAAAAAAACACATTTCCCACGTGTGGGATCAATAAAGTAATTCTGATTCTGATTTTGATATGATGACAAAGAAGACCGGAAGAAGGAAAAGCATAAACTTTGGCGTAAAATCAACTCTTTGTTCTGATTTCAGGTTGTGGCTCTGCAGATTGTCAAAGACCAGTGTGCTACTCTGGTCTCAGTTCTGAAGTCCAACCCGTCCCACCTGACAGAACTGGACCTGAGCTACAACAACCTTAAGTCTTCAGATGTTCAGCAGCTCCAGGATCTGGTGAAGAGTCCAAACTCCAAACTACAGACTCTGAGGTCAGTAGAGGGTTGGAGTCAGTCCAGCTGCTTCCAGATGTTTGGTCCTAAAGTTAGTCTGAGAGCAAAGATGCAGAGTTTCCTGTGAAGCTGCAGTTTCTCAGTGAAGTTCTGAGGAGAATGATGACAGGCTTCAGGACAACAGTCAGCCAATCAGAGCAGCAGAAGCTCCAACAGGTGAAGATGACAGGAAGCTGCTGCTCTGAACAGGACTGAAGCTCCTGCTGCTCTTTCTGCTGCTGTGCAGCAATCACTGACTGACAGACCAGGATTATGAGACAATTCATCTGTATTTTCTGTCTCTTTGCAGCTGGAAGAGCTGGTGAGTCTGATTGTCCTCCTGGATGAGCAGAGAGGAGCAGCAGCAGCAGCTGGACTGCAGAGATGTTGGACTGGATGATGTTCCTGGGAGGTGGAGAGCAAAGTGATGGAGGAATCAGAGGAAGTGGAGATGAGTGTCAGAGCTGCAGCATGAACTAATCTAAGATCAGCTCCACTGTCTCTCTCAGCATCAAGTGAACAGTTATTGTGCTGCAGCTCCCCCGGTGGACTGGTGGAGAACTGCTTTTCCCCTTCTCATTCTAAAGGGCCGTACACACCGGGAAGAATATTCACCAGGCGTTATTCGCCAGCGTTTTTCAACACGTTCTTTGTGTTCACACCAAGGCGTTTTTCGCTGAGGATGAGCCGAGTGAACATGCAATTTCATTCCCTGACATTAGATGGCGCTTAATGTAAAACAGAAATACTCCTGTACACAAGGTGGCGCTGCGCAACTTTACGCTTCTCAAACTCGCTTTTCACTCCGAAGAAGAGAGCAGGTATTTACGCGCTTGTCAGAACCATACAAAGAAAACATGAATATTTCAAGCACCATTAGCTCCAGCTCCAGTTCCAGCAATGAAGAAATTATTGTTCTGTTGAATGATGAAAGACGCCGGCAGTGTAGACGCTACTTGGCGTCTATCTTCTTCGCTGGTATGTGTGATCAGCAAGACAGTTTTGTGTTTGAGCGCCCCCAAGTTGTGTTTTACTGTAACTTCAGAAGCTCCAGACACGTGTGCAAAAGCGCCATTCTCATTGGTCATATAGTTTTTGACGCGGTGCCTCAAACCAAAAAAACTAACCCGAGGCGTTTTTTAAAAAATGACGCTTTTACACATGCTGTTTTTCACGTCGGTGTGCACACTCACATTGGTGCCCCTTTAGTCACGAGGCGTTAAACGTCGGCCCTGGTGTGAACAGGCCTTAACTTGGAGTGTTGATCTGAAACATGGGTTTGATTCAGATATTCAGCAGCTGTTCATCCACAGCAGTTCATCCACATGAACATAAATAATTAAAGTGTAATAATTTGTAATCAACAGACATATTAGCACTTAAAAATACAGCCCATTTAAGACACATTTAAGCCATAAAATATTAGGTTTGTCAAAGTTATATAATTAATTGCAATTTCATATAATCCCAATCCCATCATGCTCAACTAAACTTTATATTTTATATTCTTCCATAATTATCCGGTTCTTAACTTCTGATCAGTCATTTATATTTATATTAATAAAATCAAAATGACAAACTATACGTACCTTTTATTATGTAAGAAGGCATAACATTAATTCAGAAATCATTACATATTACGGAATAAATAATAAAATTGTGTACATGATGTTCAAGAATTATTTCATTATTTGAGAAATTATTACTTGTATAAATTGTAATAATCCATCTCATTATGGAGTATTTAAATAAAATGGTTTGACTTACCAAAAAGTGAGTATCTGTGGAAGTGCGGTCTCGCTAGCCGACACAAACTTTTTGCATGCACGTTTACATCATAGTTTATGGTACATGCCCGACACAAGGATCATGGCGTGCCTTTAGATCAGTGTTTTTCAACCTTTTCTGAGCCACGGCACACTTTAACCTTAAAAAAAATCCCGCGGCACACCAGGATCCAAAAATTTAAAAAACAAAAACAAAAAAAACGGAGAAACTCATAGTCTGTATTGATCTACAGCCCCTCCACAATCTCACATGCATTTTTGAGATAATTGTTGCAGAAAAAGCTTGAAACTGCAGCTGTTTTTTTCTAAAAGATGCAATAAAAGTTAAGTTAGAAGATGTAAAAACAGTTTGATGTGTGTTCGTTGATTTCAAGACGTTTAACAACAGATCTCCTTGAGCGCTGTCACTCTCACAACCCAATGCATCATGGGAGATGTAGTGCATTAAACGGCCGGCGGAGATCGCCTTTCGGAGCTTCATTGTTTTGTTCACTTGTTCCACGGTCTGACATCGGATTCTGTGGAAAGCTGCACCGCTAAAGACGAGCTTCAGCTGGTATTTTTGTTAGAACTGAGCGACTTTACGAGCTAAATCGGGACAAGGAAGTGAAGACATAACCACTTCTGATTGGTCAGACTGTTGACATGTGATTAAGCTCCCCAAGAATGATTGGTGGAGACAGTTAAAGGGGCGGGACTTTTCCAAAATACAGCCGGAGTTGCAGCTGAATCGCGGTACGTCATTCTTATCAAAATGTCTTTAATAAAATAAAATAAACGGGGGGTCGGCCAAGATGGCGTCTGCGTAGGTGCGTACCTTCTGAGCTCCTGCAAAAGTTATCGGACATAACATCTATTTCATCCTAAAGACCAAGAAAACAGCTCAAAATTTTTCTGGAAGAGAAGGATCTTTTGATTTTTTTATCTTGATGTTCAGTCGAGAAAGAAAGAGAATGCAAAAAAGCGAAAAAGCTGCAGTACCGAAGACCACCTCGTGTCATGACTACGCCAAATCGTCACCAACTTCGGACATGGAAGCTTTCCCTTCTCTTCCTAAAACTCCAAGTAAGCCCCCAGCTGCAAAAAAAGCTTTGCTGGCAGCTGGACAAAGCTCTTCTGATTCAAATGAAGTCATTGCTGTTTTATCTGAGCTGATAAACAAGCGAGCCGACTCATTGGAAATGCGTGCAGATTCATTGGAAAGGCTAATAAATGAAAACTCAAAGAAGATAGATGAAAACACGCTGAAGATTGAAGGCATAAGGAGAAGCTTAGAATTTGCATGCAACGAAATAAAAGACACACAAAAGTCTTTGAAAGATGTTGACCAACGTTTGAAGAATGAAGAGAAAACCGTGGCAGCTCTTCAGGCCCAGGTTCTGGAACTGGAGTCATATTCAAGGAGGTGGAACCTGAAACTCTTTGGTGTCACTGAAAGCCCTGATGAAGATGTGAAAGCCAAGGTCACTGAGATATGTCAGAACATCGTTGTAGAAGACTTGCAGCAGGTTTTTTCTGCCATTGATGTTACGCATCGCCTTGGGAAACCCAATCCAAGCAGCACACGCCCCAGAGCCATCATCATCCGGTTCTCCCAAAGATCCTACAGAGATGCAGTCTGGAGAGCCGCTAAAAACAGCTCCTCCTTTCTACGAGAGAAAAAGCTCCGCTTTGCCGAGGATCTTTCCACAGCTGTCAGAGAAGCCCGGTTGAAAGTGTGGCCCCTCATTCAAAAAGCCAGAGAGGAAGGAAAACGAGCTTACTTTGTGGGGAGCAGAGCCTTCATCAACGGTCAAGAAGTCAAGTAATCAGGTCACTGGTGGTTTTGTGATACTCTGACATTGTTGCCAACTCACTAAAACAGGATGGTTCTGACTGAACTTCTAATTTACCGAGGCCCACTTGGAAACACAAAACCTGAATATTTTGATGTGGGCTTAGTTCAGTTTTTCCTCTTTCGGGAATGTTTTGAATACCTTCAGTATTCACAAAATCTTGTTGAGCTATTTTGTTTGACACATTTACTAATGTGCAGGTTAAGCTCAGAAAATACGTTTCTTTTTCTTAGTGTTTGAAAGTATTTTTTCTTGTTCTAAATATTTCATTGTCTATTGTTTCCCTCAACGCCAGGGGGTTAAGAAGTAATGTCAAACGAAAAGCTATATTTTTATTTCTTAAGCAGCTGAATACAGATCTTTTATTTGTCAGGAATCTCATTCTGTTTGTTCGGATGTAAATTTCTGGAAAACACAGTGGGGGAATGACTTATGGTTTTCTCATCACTCTGAAAAATCAGCAGGGGTTTTAACCTTAAAACATAAATATAACGGGAATGTTCTGCATACAGAATCTGATGCTAAAGGGCACTTTGTTGGGCAAGTTATTAATTACAATAATAATATCATAATTATTTTCAATATATACGGCTACAACTCGAACACAGAAAATAAACAACTATTTCTTATAATTGAGAGTACATTGAAAAAATGGCTTCAGAAATTTCCAAACTCTGCAATTATTGTAGGGGGAGATTTTAATCTGACTTTAAACCCTCAAATTGATCGGTGGCCGCCCTTGAATCATAATCGCAAAAATATATTTTTCGAATCTTTTATGGAACAGTTTAAACTGGTGGATATCTGGAGACTCAAACATCCCAATATACCATCTTTTACATGGAGTAATAAATCTAGAACAGCCCTCTCTCGATTAGACTTTTGGTTAATTTCTAGTGATTTACAAGATAAGGATATTTCAGTCAATGTCTTACCGTGTCCACTTAGTGACCATCAAGCTGTCCGTATAGATATTGTTATGTGTCCCTCTCAAAATATCAGTAAATCTTATTATTGGAAATTAAACAACTCGCTGCTCAAAATTACAGAAGTGCAAACAAAAATTAACGATCTTCTTTCAACATTTTTTAATAAAGCCAAATTGGAGAACTCTTTCTCAGTTAATTGGGAGTTGTTTAAATATGAATCAGCCAAGTTTTTAAGAACATTTGGTGGTGGCAACTTAGCTAAACTAAGAAAGCAACAAGAGCATGACTTAATGACAGGCATCTCAGTACTATCACAAAAACCTCCAGACAGCTTGTCAATTGAGCAAAAACTACAAATGATTAAACTACAGGAAGACTTGGATCAAGTTTATAAAAGAAAAGCAGAAGGAGCTTTCATTAGATCCAGAAAACAATGGCTTGAGCAAGGAGAACAAAACTCCTCTTATTTTTTTAAAATGGAGAAGCATCAAGGACAAATAAACACTATTAACGAGCTAAAAATTAATGACGTAAATTCTACTGATGCTAAAATAATCTCCAACTATTGTTCATCATTTTTTAAGAATCTGTATTCATCACAATATTCTGAAATAGAAGCTGATATCTTTCTGAATTCTTTAAACAGTACCAGAACAATTAAAGACTCTGAAAAAGAACTTTGTGATGAACCAATAAGTCTTGGAGAAATCTGTGACTGCATAAAGGTGTTAAAACCAAATAAATCTCCAGGAACTGATGGATTCACTTCTGAATTTTATACTTCATTTTACCAACAGATGGCGCCCTTTTTACTGGAAGTTTACAACGAAAGTATTTCTAATGACACCCTACCCTGGAGTATGACCCAAGGTCTTATTACCCTTATCCCAAAACCTCACAAAGATTTACTCTATATTGATAATTGGAGACCCATCTGTCTTCTTAATAATGATTATAAAATTTTAGCTTTAGTTTTTGCTAAAAGAATTAAATCTGTTCTTAACTCAGTAATAGATGAATCACAATCAGGCTTTTTACCCGACAGACATATCACAAACAACATTCGTTTAGTTTTGGATATACTCGATTACTCTTATCTAATTGCAGATGACTCTTTTATGGTATTTCTGGACTTTTTTAAGGCTTTTGATACAGTAGAACATAACTTCCTGTATCGCTCCTTACAAAAATTTGGTTTTGGTGACTACTTCTGCAAAGTCATTAAAACTCTTTACAACAATGCCACCTGTTCTATTAAACTGAAACATGGTTCATCACCTAGGTTTGATATAAAACGTGGGATCAGACAGGGTTGTCCCATATCTCCATATCTATTTCTTCTTGTAGCTCAGCTTCTCTGTGACCACATTAAATCCAGTCCATTACAAGGGATCTCCATCGCTGGTAGATCTATTGTCGTAAGTCAGCTCGCCGATGATACGACTCTCTTTCTTAAAGACAGCTCACAAATTCCACTAGCAATAAATATAATTAAGTTATTTTCCAAAGCATCCGGTCTTTCATTAAATCTGAAAAAATGTGAACTCCTCCCAATTAAATCTTGTGATTCAAATTCACTCTTTAATATTCCTGTAAAGACATCAGTCACATATCTTGGTATAATAATATCAAAAATTGAAAATGATAGAGGTAATACTAACTTTTTTCCAATTATTGATAAAATGAAAAAGAGGTTTAACCTCTGGCTTTTACGTGACCTTTCCATTAAAGGTCGAATTCTCCTCTCCAAGGCTGAAGGGCTCTCCAGAGTCATTTATGCCGCTCAGTCTCTTTATGTCAGTAACATCGTTAGCAAAACTGTTGATAAACTGCTATGCAACTTTGTCTGGAAAAACCGAACTCATCATATAAGGAAATCTGTTCTAATGAATGATTATACTAGTGGGGGTCTGAACTTTCTGGATTTCAGTACCTTAAATATGACTTTTAAAATTAATTGGATAAGAAAGTTTTTGAAAAATCCGAACTCTCTGTGGAACTTCATTCCCAATTATATTTTCTCCCAGGTTGGTGGCCTCGACTTTTTACTGCTCTGCACCTACAAGCCCGACAAAGTGCCCATCAAACTTTCTTCATTTCATAAACAGATGTTACTTGCTTGGTCCATGATTTATAAACATAACTTTTCTCCTCACAGGTTTTACATTTGGAACAATAGATATATTCTTTACAAAAACAAATCTATCTTTATCCAACAGTGGTTTGATAATAATATCAGACTAGTTAGTCAATTATTCAATCAACAAGGTCAACTTTACACTTACATCGAATTCCTTCAGTTCTACCAGATCCCTGTTTCTATGAAGGACTTTTCGGTGGTTTTTGATGCCGTTTCCCTCAACCTCACCTATCTTTATAAAGGAACTCCTACTCCATCTGCCCCCCAACCACAGCTTCATGTGACGGACACTGCTGTCGGAAAACTCTGCTTCTCTGCTTTGAAAAATCAAAACAAAACCATCCGAAGACTGTTCCAACAGGAGCTAAAAACGGAATCCCCGGCCATAACTTTCTGGACTTCACTTCATGGTCAAATGTGTTGGGAAAAGGTTTGGCTTCTGCCAAACAAATATCTTATAAACAACAAAGTGAAAGAGGTTTCGTTCAAGATCATTCATAGGTTTTATCCAACAAATCAGTATATGCAAAGGCTAAAAAGGGATATTGATAAAAACTGTTCTTTCTGTTCTCAGTATGAGGAAACGTTGATGCATATTTTTTGGACCTGCAAGTACACTGAAAAAATATGGGACAAATTGACAAACTTGATAAAAACTCAAATTTATCCACATTTTAATTTAACATGGAAAAACATCTTATTTGGTTACGTTAATTATGATAAGACATTTTTATCTCAATTTTATTTAATAAATCTTCTGATTTTATTAACCAAGTATTATATTCACAAATCTAAATTCAGCAATAAAGCTCCTAATTTTCTTGATTTACTAGCCCAAGTTAGATGTTACTTACATTCCATTTCCCCCAGTACAAACAAAAAAGCTATTAAAACGTATCACCTTGCTCAGCTGTATAATTTAATATAAGTTTATTTTTTGCTTGTATATCCCCTGGCGTTTATTTTGAACATTCGATGTACAGTTTATTGTTCTTTGTTCTTTTGCTGTATGTCACTTTTGTTCTGCATAAAAAAAAAAAATAAATAAAATAAAAAAAAAAAAATAAAAAAAAAAAATAAAATAAACGCAAAGAAAACGTATTTTACGATCTTTTATATTCCTAACTCCTCAGCGTTTTATCAGGGCCTGTTTGGATGAACAGAGAGCTGAAATCCTGGAGATGGGAAATGTTTCATTTTTCAGTTAATGAGGGCAATTTCCCACGGCACACTTGACCATCTCCCACGGCGGCACACTGGTTGAAAAACACTGCTTTAGATGACTCAGCTCATGCTAATAATGTCATTCTTTATTAACTATTGAAGACATTTTGATGACGTGTCTTTATTTACCATAAATGTGTTCTTTTTTCTGCCTGTGGTTTAGTTGGTGTCAGTATTTGACATAAAGACAGCAGGTAATGCAGGAAAACAGCTGCACTTTATGAGATCATAAATAAACAATCCATCATGTAGAAAAAAATCTGCACAATGTTTTTTACCCATTTTTTCAGGCTAAAAACGTTAAATATTTTGGTGCTGCTGTGTTAATGTTTCAGATCAATTTTCATTTAATATTATTTATTGATTGAATTATTATTCTCAGCATCAAATGGTTCAGTTGGTCATAAAGTTTATAGTTTAGATAGGGAATGACATATTTTTTTTATTTCAGGCACTTTCAGCTTCTTTTCTGTTTTAGACTAGAACAGAGTTTCTGTGGCTAAATAAAGTTAATATTTGTTGAATGTGTATTTATATTGCTTTTTTTTCTTTTGTTAATGTTAAAAGATACAACTTTAGGTATACTTACACAATTTTTATAGATACTAACCTAATATGTTGTCACCCGCGAGTGTGTGTGTGTGTGTGTGTGTGGGGGGGGGGGGGGCACGAAACATTTTCTTCTTCCT
>JAUDJI010000561.1:0-13483 GCA_037389245.1 Oryzias sinensis | reverse complement strand
CCACTGGTCACGCTGGTTCCTCGCCTCGTTCCTGTCACGCCGTCCTCGGCTCCACCTCTTGCTCCAAGCTGTGCTCGCCGTCCTCGGCGCTCCACCTTGTCACAGACTGTCTACGCCGTCCTCGGCGCTCCTCTTCGTCCACGACTCATCTCAACTCTCATATCCCCTCTCAGATTAAAACTACTGACTCTGCCTCGTCTCCTGAGTTTCTTCCGGGTTCCAGCATCTGGGTCTCCATAGAGTTCGAACATGACAATCTCAGCAGAAAATCAGAACATTTCTTGGGATGGTACTGTTTTACCAACACTTTTTTCCTGGTTGCTCGCGTATTGCGAAACCTCTTTATGCTTTGACAGCAGGACAAAAGAGAAAAGCAAAGGGGCGTGGCAAAGCTGGAACTTATCGTACACTCACCCGTCAAGATTGGACACCTGCTTGTGAGAGAGCATTTGAGGGGCTCAAAGTTGTGCTGATGAACTGTGTGATGTTGTCCCACCCAGATTTTGACTCCCCCTTCATTCTCTCAACTGACGCATCTATGGATGGGTTGGGTGATGTATTATCCAAAGTTCCACCTGGTGAATTGAAAGCTAGACCTGTATAGCCTTTGCCAGCAAGTCCCTAAGTCGCATTTAGACTAAATATCCTGCACACAGACTTGAGTTTTTGGCATTGAAGTGGGCAGTGTTTGATAAGTTTTCCCACTGGCTAAAAGGTCATAGCTTTTACAGTTTGGACTGATAGCAATCCACTAACTTACATCCTCACAAAGCCCAGACTTGATGCTTGTGAGCAGCGCTGGGTCTCTAAACTTGCCCCGTACTCTTTTGACATCAAGTACATTCCTGGGAAACAAACTGTAGTGGCAGATGCTTTGAGCAGAACTCCCTTTGTGACCCCATTAGCACAGCGCATTTTGGCAGAGCCATATTCTGAGCTTTTGGAACAGGTCTGTGAAATGAATGGTGATGTGGTGCAAGACTCATTTCATTTAACCTGTCAAACACAGCTGTTAGACAGTCTGTCTGTTGCCAAAAATTTTCTTCAGTTATCACTTTATTGAAGAGTGTTCTCAGCTTCGATCTCACAGCTTCACCTCCGGCTTTGAGCATTTCAATCACAATCTGATCTTCTCCAGGTGCTTTGTTATTCTTCATACCTTTTATGGCATGCTCAATTTCACTATCAAGGATTGATGGTACATCCTCTGGTTCTTCTTTTCTGATGTTCTGGGCTGCATCTTTGTATAGCGTCTCATAGAATTCTGCGCAACTCTCAAGAATTCTCTCTCTGTTGGTGATGATGGTTCCATCTTGCTCTTTCAAAGATGATATAAGAACCTTGTAGCCTTCTTTTTCTTTTGCTCTCTTCAATCCTTTCCCACTCTCAATTGCCTCTTTCACTCGCCTGGTGTTGTGCTCTCTAAGATCTTCTCTCAGTCTTTTCCTGATGGTTTGACACAATTTGTTCTCTCTTGGTCATTCAGAACTTTGATTGCCAATGTTCTCCTTTCTTTCAGCAGTTCTTTAGTTTCCTGCTCGAGCTTCTCCTCTCACCGTCTTTCCTCTTTTCCTGCTGTTTCCATAGCACAGTCCTTAATGGTCTTTGTGATGTTAGTGCCATTTCCTCCACACTGTCCTCTTCTTGCAAGACTTCAAGGTGATTTTGCAACTTCAGTTTAAATTCATTTTCTTTTTTTTCCCGGGGTATTGATGTTTACTTTCACTCCTTTTGGTCTCATCATTTTCATTCTTTCCAGTCTTGTATTCATTTTGATCTTACTTCTGACCATTCTGTGATCACTTCCGATGTTTACCCTTTTGATGACATTGACATTCTGAATCGTGTTTTGTTTGATTTGAATTTTGATTTGATTTGATTTGAAATAGTTTATTTCAAGCAATCAAATAGAAGTAGTACACAAAAGCAATATAATCATCAGTTATACATTCATACAGTAACTAATCAAACTTAGGCTAATTAGACATAATTAATAAAAATTGCTTGAAAGGGAGTGGAAAGAAGCGAACTTATATAATTCCACCCCGTTATACTATAACCATTTTATTACATGATTTATCAACATCCGGTTCCTAGGTTTTATCAGACAGAATTAAGAATCATAAGGTATCAATAAAGCATGTGCCAAAGATGAAATTACTTAAGTACTACGTCAAAAATAACTTTAGAAATTAACATGGCAAATGCAACATCTGAAATATATGCAGATTATGTTACTTTTAAAAGTCATTCATATGCTTTAAAACATAATACTATATCAGTAAAATAGACGCAACACTGTTTCAGGAATTTTCATAGCAAAATTTCATCAAGTATCAAAAGTTAAAGACATGTGCAAAGTTATGCTACATTAGGAAAGATTTTTGAATCATTTTATCAATTTTAGGAGCAAGTGAAGTAATATCATCAAAAGTCAATCAATTTAACAATATTCAATAAGTGATTAATCATTTGTTTTACTTTTTTAAATATTTTTTTGTATTTTTTTTTTT
The DNA here is from genome assembly GCA_037389245.1 of Oryzias sinensis. NCBI lineage: Eukaryota > Metazoa > Chordata > Actinopteri > Beloniformes > Adrianichthyidae > Oryzias > Oryzias sinensis. Next base: position 10,970 of record JAUDJI010000561.1, on the reverse strand, counting down.
TTTTTTTTTTATAATAAGGTAATGCTGTAAGGGAAAAAATATAATCAAAATATAATCAATCTCGTTCCTGGTTTCGCCATTTGGACTCATCCAGGTCCATTTTCTGATCTTCCTCTTCCTATAGAAGGTATTTCCAATCTTCAGACCTTTTGATTTTGCAAATTGCACCAGCCTGGTTCCCCTTTCGTTCCTTTCTCCAAGACCAAACTTTCCAACTGTCGCTCCGTGGCTTTGATGATGTTGTCCAACCTTTGCATTGAAGTCACCCATTACAATCTTGTATTGGCTTTTATTCTTCTCCATAGATTTTCCAATCTCCTCATAAACCTCTTCAACTTCTTCATCACTGTGACTCAATGTTGGCACATATACTTGTACCACTTGTAGTTGGTATTTGCTGTTTACTTTCAGTGTCTAGGCAGAGCTGGGAAGATCATAAAAGACAGTTCCCACCCTGGCTCTGGACTGTTTGACCTGTTGCCCTCAGGAAGGCGCTACAGGGGCATCAGATCAAGGGCAAACCGCCTTAAAAACAGTTTTTTCCCCAAAGCCATAACCATCTTGAACTCCCACATGCACTGTCACTGACAGCTCCACCCGCATGTCTCTCTCTCACTATGCGCATCCCATCATGTCAACACCATCTTAATATGTGCAATACCATCTCATCATGTGCAATACATTAAGTGCAACATATCTCTGCATTCATGGACACAGCCGCTTTTTTTGTGTTTGTTATAACTACCCCTCTGCAGAAATTTCTATTGTAGATTTTGTTCTTTTGTAGATTGTGCTCTTCATTTTGTGAAATTATTTTATTTTATTATTATATTATTTTGCGAGATTATTTCTCTCTTGCATGTTTGCACTGAATAGTGAGCGGCTTTAATTTCACTGCATGTGTGTGTGATGCGAATTGTACATGTGTACAGTGACAATAAAGGCATTCTATTCTATTCTATTCTAAGCGACGTCACTCTGCTGCCCTCACCTTCATACTTTTGTTTTGTTGACCAAAAAACCAACTCCTCCAACAGATTCATTCTCTCCTTTTGTGTTCAGCACATGCCCACTTTGCAACTGTTTCAGTTGCTCTCCTTTCTTCCGTGTTTCTGACAGTCGAATAATCTCCCACTTGAAACCTGTCAGCTCTTGCTCTAGCTCCTCCTCCTTCTCTGGATCTTTCAATGTCCTCACATTGTAGTTGCAAACATTTAATTGCACTCTGGAAACCCGTGGATTCTTAGCACCCTCTGCCTTTCGGCTGCCGGGGACTGAGGGCCGTTGTGTTTTGAGTGTATTCATGTTGTGGGTTTGAACCATGACTCACCACGCTGGTTCTGTGCGGATTGGTGAGTTGCCTGGACCCTTGATTTCTCAGGGGTGCAGGACTATGAGGCAGGTAGTACGAGGTTACATTTTACTCGTAGCAGACTTAGAGCCTGACCTGACATAAGCAGAGCAGAGCAGTCGGACTTATAACTTTGTGTTTGAGGGGAGGGGAGGATACTTTGTTACGTGTGCGTTTTGTTGTTTTGGTATGTGTGGGAGAATTCGGACTGCGATCCGTCCCGCCGCTCTGGGTTAGCGGCTGCCGGACTCAGGAGAACCATGTGCCCGAGCAGAGCTCGGACTTCCAGCTCACACAGCGGCTTTGGGGCGGTGTGTGAGCTTTTCAAAGCAGAAATGTCGCTCAGTCCTTAGAAACTGTTTAAACAATCACGTGGATTTGTGTTTCCAGTCGTGTCCCGAATAAATAAAGGCTGATGTTATTCCACATATTTACGTGCAGCCAAGCTGCAGATTGCAGCATTTCCTGCATGGATTTATGTTCATCAAACAAGGCTAATGTTGTTAGAGCGTGTTAGCCTCTCCTGGGAGCTCCGTTCCTCCACAGAAAAAGCACTGACCACACAGATTAAATATAAAACGATGAATGAACAGGCGCTTCATGATATTCATAACAGTAATAAAAGCATGTTTAGATCGTCTCGTATATTACAGAGCTGCTGCATAAATGTGTATGGCAGCTCACTTTGTTTTAAAGTGGGACTCATCTCCTCTTCTGGTATTTTCAACACTACTGCGAATGCCCAAACTAGTTATTCTGACTGAAAGTGTGACCATGTGAACGTTTGTTCTAATCGGAAAAAGTTTTTCTGGGCCCATGTGCAGGGTTGAACTTTAATCCGACCATTGATCAAGATATTTTGCCCATATAACCGCGGCTATTGTGGGACGGGTGCAGGAGGGGAGGATGGGTCTTGGTCTCTCATCTAGGATACTTACCTGGAGAAAGGCCAACCCAGCTGAGAGGCGCAGACTGCTTGTCCAAGTGATATGCGGGGAAAAGGAACCAGGAAGGTGCGCACAAGCCATGGCACAGGCAAATCAAATCCTACACAACAGACACAAAGACACTCAGACACACGCTAGAACAAATTTTGCAGAAAAACTCACACATTAAATAAATGTGTACTTACATAGAAAAGACAGACAGAAACAGTAGATAAACAATAAAAGCCCTCATTTGTAGACACACACATATTTAAACTAACATACACTAAAGGACTCCTACACAGGCACACGAAAACACACACACTTTAACTAAGACATAGACTCAAGCACAACAGACAGACACCAAAAACACACAGATACACAAAACACAGGCACTTATACAAACACCAAAAAAAAAAACACAACCACACACACACAGAAATGACCTACACCTACACACATTAAAAACACCCCCTCAAACACACTTTACACATAGAAAACTTACACGTACAAACACACACGCACATGCAGAAATCATACAAACGCACACAAAAACAGCAAACAGGCTCAACCTCACAGAGAGAAGACACAAACAGACTCACAAAAATCTCAATCATGCACACAAATACACACAAAAAAACTAACGCAGTTACACAGAATGCAAAACAAACACAGAAATTCACTCATGATATAAACACAGGTCCACACATTTAAAAGAAAAAGCACACTCGGACAGAAAGCATGTACCAAGACATGCACACACATACGCAGTCTTACCAAAAAAACTACACACACCTGCATGCAGACTCACATAGACACACAGAGAAAACATACAAACCCTGGAAAAAAACCACACACAGGACCCCCACATGCACACAAAAACATGCACACACCCATCCACAACACTAAAAACATTTAAAAACATAACAATTCCCAAAAAACGATAAAAAGATAAAAACTCGTAAATTTAAGAGATAAAACTCATAAATTCTCGTAACACTAAAATGTGAAAATAAGAACAACTAAAGATTTTTGTAAAGTTATTTAAATATTAAAACAGTTAAATTACCTTAAAGTAGTGAAAGTAGGTTTTTCTGCAAATATTCTCAAAGTCAAGTAGTATTGATACCATTTAGTTTAGAGTAATACCAGAGTAACAGTGGCGTTAAGAAGAAGATGTTTTCTTTGGTCTCATTTTTCCTAGTGTGAGGCCGGTTAGGTTGGTGAGCGTTGAGCTTGCAGTGCCAGCAGTCTGCATGGACAGAAGCTGTCAGTGAGCTAAACCTGTTCTCAACAGGCTCATCCATCACTGGGGGGCCGTGTGGAGCCCCGCCCGCCTCTGTCCTCTTATTCTCGCCCCATTGAGAGCAAGCTCCCATAAAGGGCGGCTGAGCACCTCTCAGAAAGCAAAGCAGCTTCCTGTCCGTGCTCATGTGCACACTCACGTGCACGCTCACGTCTGCCCTGCCGTGCTGCAGCAAGGCGACAAACTAAGAGAAAAACTAAAACTCTCTCTACTCAGAAAAGCAAAACAACAACACCTACATTTTGATCTAAGTTGAGAGAACATTATGTCAGTTAGTTGTAGTCTTGCGTGATTCGGAAATCCACCAAAGTATGAGTTAAAAGTGAGTAAAGCAGATTTCATTCCTCCCTCATGGAGCCGGACGAAGAACCGCCAGCGTGGGCAGAACTATCTCTGTAGCTGTTTTCTACCGATCAGGCATCAAACAGGATCAAACAGGTCATGCCTTCAGCCCCTCCTTATGCCCCCCACCCCCTCCGCCACTTTCAAACGTGTCATGAGAAGCATTTTACAGATGTTTGCGCTGGTTTGGAGGAGATGAGCACAAACATGTCTCTCATGAGGTGAAGTTTTTTCAAATAGAGCCTGTCTGTGCAGGAAGCCATCGTCACCAGAACCAGATGAATGATGGAACGTCCCATCAGACCAGAGGAGCACCGGCGGCATCAGCGTTGCCTTCATGATTCTGTTTCAGTACATTTTTATCTCTAATTCACTGTGTTCCCAAAAATCTGTAAATGAAAACCTTTATGCTCCATCTAAATTGTATACCTCTGTCTTTTTTAAGTAAAAGGAAACTTAAAGTCGACCTGATCTCAGAAGATTCAACTCAAAACTCTTTGTTTTATTTCTCTACTGTCTCATGTGCATGGATTTATGTGTGTAGGTGTCTGTCATTTGTGTGTGCCTGTCTCCACGTGTGTTTCTCCGTCTGTGTGTAGGGGTGTGTGTGTGTGTGTTTGCCGCTGGTTTCAGGTGAAATGGACTCCTGTGCAGGACTATAGAGTGATGTTTCTGCCACAACGTTGCACACAAAACTTTCTATGTTGCAAATGAAAATGTTAAATATTTACTTTTCAATTATTTTTTATTTTGCTTTCAAATTTTTTTTGCAGTCAACAACTTCTTTTGCATTTGCAAAACACATGTTTTTGCATGCGTTGTGTCAAATCTCGTTTTTTTTGTTATCTTTGATTTTGCTGACTACTCTGAGTGTGGCTTAGCGTAATCAAACTGCCACTATTGCCAGCGCCAAAAACACGTTTTTGCATGCGTTGTGTGTCCTCTCACTTTTTTCCCATCTCTGATTTTGCTGAGTTAAGCTTCTGTTTAACGTGACCAATCTGCCATCAAACAGCTGCTGATTGGTCCAGATTCTAACCAATCAAATCGCCGTATTTATCTGCTACCAAGGCTCAGAGGCTGAACCGGATCTTTTTACCGTCGATTTTGTCTCTTTGGATGAATATGTTTTCATTTTTTTATCATTTTAACAATAATTCATACTTTCTTTCTTTTTTAGCATTGATTATTTATTATTAAGTCAGATTTGTGAATTTATGGCTGAGGATCTCCTGAAACTGTAAAGTTTATCTGCTGACATTAAATCAACAGGTCTGTCTGTGAGAAATTTGAATCTTCTGGAGCAAATTATTGGAAAACATTGTGACTTTCTTTAAGATCTGTTCTTTTAAACAAAACAATTAAAAAATTAAAGCACATATTATTTTATGCTGCACAAGTGTTTGGGATTAGATGAACAGCAATAATAATCAAAATAATGATGACTCACAGTTGACTCAATGTATTTAGCAGAAGAAGCCTTTTAAACTTCTATTTTCATTTTCACAGTGTCTTATGTTTTAGAACTCGTGAGCGTTTGTCCAAAGTTTAAACATATTAGTCATAAAAAATGCTATTTTCTCTTAATATTTCAACATTTATTGATGAAAATAAAACAATAGTTCAGATGCAAATTTTAAAAAGTGTTACTTCTTGCTGGATGGAGTCAGAGCTCAGACTTTTTTTTTCTCCTGCAGACATTTTAAACACGTTGGTCGCTACACAGACATGAATAAATACAAAACTTGGTTTGATTTTAGCTGCTTTGCTTTGCTGCTCCTTTTGGGTTTTACTCTGAGAGAAACGGGCCAGAATGGTAGAAAACGGCAGAATCCGACACAAAGTCCATGTCTGCCTTCAAGCACCGTCAATATGAGACAGAGACACCTGATTGGTTAGAATCTGGACCAATCAGCAGCTGTTTGATGGCAGCTTTGTCAGGTCAAACTGAAAGTTAACTCAGCAAAATCAAATATAGGAAAAAAGCAAAATTTGACACAACGCATGCAAAAACGTGTTTTGCAATCACCAAAATAGTTTTTTAAGGCAAAAAAAAATAGAATCGAGATGCAGATTATTTTGCATATCAGTGGCTCGAAGGGGAGCAGACTGCACTAAACGAGCAATTTTTGTGCTACTGAAATGAAAAACACAAATTAAACACTAATTTTAACTTGTTCTAAACTGCAGGTGGAAACATTATTCTGGTCACAAAATCCAATCTCCGTTTTCAAAATCGCTGTTTTGTCGCTGCTAAGATCCTTGACTTCATTGTTGCTTATGCAGACCAAATTCAGCGGAACCGGGTTTTGGGCGTAACCACAGCAGTGCTGCCATCCTCTGGTGGTTTGTTAAACAGCTATCTTGGATGGGTGTTGTTTGGGCTCCTGCCAACAGGGCTGGCGGCCTAATGTATTCATTTTTTGAAAGGACCAGCGTCCTGGACGATAGGCCACACTTTGGACATGCCTGGAGCAGGGTACCCATTGCTGTCACTATGTTTATTTCTGATCAATTTTCCGTCTAAATTCACTTTGAAGGTCAGAAATGAAGAGACAAAACGAATCTCCTTGGCTGTGAAATTGCATCTTGCTCAGCAAGGTCATCCGGGGTCATTTTGTTGGCAGGTTCGCAATGCTACAGCTTCTTTGCGTGGTACCTGGACTTTCCCACTCGATTAAACACACGAGCAAACAATTCGTTTCACTCTCAGACTCCACTCTCAACTGCCGACCACAGCTGAGAGTGATTGCCACATTTATTTAGACACACCCATAATCATTAATCCAACACATCTGGACAAGAAACAAAACAGGAAATAACACAAACCACTTTCACAATAAAATACACAAAAGAAAATAAATGCAAAATAAAACTGTAATTGGGATCACATTCTAACACCCCCACTTGATCCCATATTACTGTATTCTCGACATACGTTCAAACATATCCAAACACAAATTTGTCAAATTTTTCTAACACAAATTTTGTTGCTGGTTTGGTGAACAAATCTGCCACCATTTCTTCTGTTGGACAGTACTCCAAAACTATCTTACCACTGTTTACCAATGATCTGATGAAGTGGTACTTTATGTCTATATGTTTGCATCTCTGTCTGCTAACTGGATTTTTGGCCAGGGCTATAGTACCTTGGTTATCTTCGTACACCTTTGGAAGTGCATATTGATGTTTATCCATTCCTTCCAACAGTTGAGTCAGATACAAACACTCCTGGATGGTCGCCGCCAGAGCAACATACTCTGCCTCACAGGTGGATAGTGCCACAGTGGGCTGCTTCTTTGTTTTCCAGGAAACTAACGTTCCCTCTTCACTTAGGCTAATACAATAACCTGTTGTACTACGTCTGTTTTGTACATCAGAAGCCCAATCAGCATCACTATAAGCTCGGATACCAAGATATTCACTTTTTCTAAAACACAAAGACTTATCACTTGTACCTCTCAAATATCGCAAAACATGTTTAACTGTATTCCATTGCTGTACTGTGGGCCTACTAAAATATTGTGATAATTTGCTGACGACAAAACTTAAATCAGGTCTGGTACACACAGTTAGATATATGAGGCTGCCTACCGCCTCCCTGTACTTAGTAACATCACCCAGTGCTTCATTGTCTGTATAATCTAATTTATGTTCACATGGTGTGGACCTTGGCTTACAGTCACCCATGTTAAACCTCTCCAGGATCTTTTCAATGTATCTTTTCTGTGACATGGTTACACATTCACCTTTCTGGTCAAAATCAATACCAAGAAAATGTCTTAGTTTTCCCAAGTCTTTCATTTTGAACCTTGCTGTAAGCATGTTCTTTACAACATTCAATACATGTTCATCACTTGCTGCTATGATTAAATCATCCACCCAAATTATCAAAATAACCGTGTCATGAACAGTTTCCCTTGAGTAGACACAGTGGTCAGCTTGGTTTTGTACAAACCCGTTTTGGACTAAATAATCATGAAGCACTTTGTTCCAGTTTCTGCCAGATTGCTTTAAACCATACAGGGATTTTTCCAACTTACAAACCAACTTTTCATTTGTGTGTAACCTCACTTCGTACCCCTCTGGTTGTTCCATGTAAATTTCACAGTCTAATGGTGCATTCAGGTACGCTGTTTTCACATCCATTTGATGCAGGATCAGGTTCTCCTGAACAGCTTTTTGCATCAGCACTCTAACACTGGTTAAGTTGGCTGTAGGAGAAAATGTCTCCTCATAGTCCACTCCCATCTTCTGGCTATATCCTTTAGCAACGTATCTAGCCTTATACGTCTCCGTTCCATCAACGTTGTTTTTAATGGCATACACCCATCGGCCCCCCACTGCACTTCTGCCTTCAGGCAACTTTACCAAAGTAAACGTATGGTTTTCCCTTAATGAGGCCATTTCCTCATCCATTGCTTTCGCCCATTCTCTAGATTTATCAGAGGTAACAGCTTCTCTGAATGAAACTGGTATGTTGCATGTGATTTTGTAACAATAATCAATATTACTCCGCAGGTGGTCCGTTTCGTCTTCAATCAGGGTTTTAGTCATTGTACAGTCGGTGTACCTGTCTGGCTTCCTTCTCTCTCTAGAAGGGTAACGTCTGGACTGTGGTTCATGTTTAACGTCCTCTGGTTGTGCTGGGAATGGAGTAACTTCCGACTCACCTCTCACACCAGGTTGTTCTTCCATTTTAACATGGAGATTTGGACTTTTTGTCATATATTCTGTGAGGTCGTCTACAGGTGTCAGGAGGGTCTGGGTTTGCTGCTCAGCACATGTTTTAGACAAAAATTTCACCAGCCTGTGCTTCTGCACTTTCTTAGTGTCTGGTAAATAAACAATGTATGCAGGACTGTTTTTATCATAACCAAGAAAAACACCCTTTACACTTCTTGGGTCTAGTTTTCTTTTATCTTGTTTGTAGACAAAACACTCTGTGCCAAACTTCTGCATCCTGGACAGGTTAGGCCGTCTACCCGTCAATGCTTCAATTGGTGTCTGCTCAATACGCTTGTTAAAACACCTGTTTCTTACTACAGCAGCAGTCTGGACTGCATACGTCCACAGCTCTTTAGGTAGATTGCTTTCAATAAGCATACATCGAGCCATATCAAAAAGAGTGCGCCAGTTCCGCTCGGCAGTTCCGTTCTGGTGCGGCGAGTAAGGAGCTGACGTCTCGTGTCTAATACGATGCTTACGAAGAAGGTCCTGGAAAGCCTTTCCAGTAAATTCAGTGCCATTGTCAGACCTAAAGCATTTCACATTCCCATATGGAGCAACGTCAGCTAGAAACTTTTCTGTAGCCAAAACAGTGTCGCTCTTATTCTTTATGAAATACACCATAACTGCACCAGAAAAATCGTCAGTGAATGAAACAGCATATCTGTGACCATCTCTGGACTCTGGATATATTGGTCCAGCCAAGTCGGTATGAACAAGCTCTAAAGGTCTTTTAGCTCTTACGTCAGGATCTCTATTCCTAGTTTGGTACATTTTACCCTCAATGCACACTTCACAGGTAGGAGGTTTAGTAGTTGAACCCTTGAATTTCATACCATTAACGACATTCTGCAACTTCTGAATATCTGCATAGTTGCAATGTCCCAGAATTTCATGCCATGTCTGCATGTCAAAACACCCTTTGCATTGGTCATCAGAGTTTTCATTTTTACTCGTACGCAAATAATACAGTCCATCATGCACATAAATGTAAAATTTCGTACCGTCTCTGTGAAGCAATACGTCCTTCCTTTTCTTGAAGATGACAGTGGCTCCACTGGCTGTTGCTGCTCCCACCGAGAAAATGTCTTGTGGGTAGGATGGGATGTACAGAGCATCCTTCAATACAGCCGTCACACGTCTGCCTCTGCTGTCAATCAAACAGACCTCCGCGTCACCGCGGCGCTCCGCCACTCCTTTGCACTTTGTCCCATCAGCCAGCTCCACGCAGTGTGACCCGGCCTGGAAGTTCTCATCAAAGCGTCTAAACTTCTGGAGATCGGTGATGATGTGTGAAGTCGCCCCGCAATCGACCATCAAACCTTTCCGGTTGATGCCCGCTCCTTCACTCACTCGGAAGGCAAACTCTTTATCCTGGCTCTCCACCTCACCGCAGGCTTTGCGTGCGTCGTCCCGTTCTCTGCGCTGTCTGCGTCTGCAGGTGTTTTCCCGGTGTGTGCTGCTCCTGCACAAGCTGCACCACAGCTTGCGCCGGCAGGTTCTGGCCAGATGTCCTTTCATGCCGCATCTGTAGCACGTCAGGTCCTTCTCTGCTCCTCGCTCACCTGGGCTGGCGGGTCTCCCTCTCTGGTGTACCTCTGCCTTCATCACGTTGTCACCTGCTGCTGTAGCGCGCATTTTTTCAGTGTCCTCATAGCTGCGCAACTTTGTTTTGAACTCAGCAAAAGACATGGTCTCATCTCGCTGTGTGACATGGATGGCAAATGGTTGGAATGATTCAGGTAGCCCCTTCAAGACCATAGCGACCAGCAGGCCATCGCTCAGAGTTTCACCGGCATTTCTCAAGGCCGTGATCGCGGTCTCAGCGCGAATCATATACTCAGTCACACTTTCATTCTCCGCCTTGTTGAGTGAAGTCAGTTCGGTGTAAAGACTGATGATCCGAGGTTTCCCTTTGTTCTGGTAATAGTCTCTCAGGATCCGTAATGCTTTGCGCCCGTCATCAGCTGCCTCCCGCATTACCAGCGACAGGCTCTTATCATCCAGAAACTGGATCAGCTCAGCATATGCCTCCGCATTTTTACTTGAGTCCTCGTCGTCATCATCATCAGCATCGGCTGGATTCAAAATAGTGTCTTTTAATCCTTGTAATCGAAGGTGACCCAGAAATTTCGTTTCCCAGAGTTCATAGTTTTTCTCATCTCCATCAAACAGAAGCCGTGACCAGCGGCTCGTATCAGCTGTTCGTCTGCTCATGGTGCCAACTTCTTCACCTCAGTGGCAAACTCTCAGGTTTCACCTGGGCCCATAACCTGTTGGCAGGTTCGCAATGCTACAGCTTCTTTGCGTGGTACCT
>JAUDJI010000560.1:0-13483 GCA_037389245.1 Oryzias sinensis | reverse complement strand
CAGGCGTCTTCATCAGAGCACAACTCATGTTTCCAGGACTGTGACTCTCCAATAGATCCTCATTTCCTTTACACAATCTGTTTCCATCATTTGGATTTGTCATAAAAACTTGAGTTAGAAAAGAATTGTTGCCCCAAAATGTCCAGTTTGAATAGTCTACAGTTTGTTGTGTTTGGTTGCTAGGTAACAGGCTCTTTAATGTCTATGATGTCATGGTGGCTTTCAGAGTTGAACTCCTGAATATGACGGTAAACATTTGGATTGAACAAAAATGGGATTGAAGCTCATGCTAAATCCTGATCTCAATGCTGAAAAAACCTCCTCCTAGATTCTGGTTGTTTGGAGAAGTCCTCCTCTTCCCAGAATTCCTGAAAAAAGCCCTCATTTCTCCTGACCATCTTCAAAGCCACTTTCTGCTTTAGTTTAGTCCAAACTTGCTTTATGCTGACAACATTTACAGCTTGAATCCATCTGAAGAATCCAAGGAAACAAACCAATCTAAGTCTGCATTCATGCCACTTCAGAACCAACAAAGCATGTTTCCAGGACGCTGACTTACCAATAGAACTTGGGATTTCCTTTGCAGAATCCTTCTCCGTGTGTTTTCCTTTGTTTTTCTCCCCAAAACCTAAAGCAGAGATTTTTGCTGAGCTGCAGAACAAACATCTGACTGCTTTAACCGCCGTTGATGGTTTGTTGTGTTTCCCTCTATAGCTGCTATGGTCTTGGTATGGTTGCTAGGTAACGCTGTCTTTGATGATGATGACGTCAGAGTGGCCTCTAGAATGGACTTTTTTCTTGTGGAACCAGGAGCTGTAACCTTTAGCGCACTAGGACCCAGAAAGATAAAGCGCTCTGGAATCCAGCTATGGTGTGCTAAACGTCAGGTCCAGAACGGAAGATGCCATCAATGAAGTCTGTCTGTCAGCAGCAATCCAACGCTGATGGGGTTTAGCTTGTGGAGGATTTGAATGTTCATTTGCTCTCAGGTTGGTTCTGTGCTGGAAGCCCCAACCCTCAGTTCAGTCAAGTTAGAAAGATGCTAACCAGCTGTTCCCTCTGTCACCATGGAAACACGGACCGCTTTAAAGTGGGACAGGATTTTCACGGAGTGGACTTCTAGACGTGGAGGATAAATACTCCAAGATGAATTCATCAGACATGAATCAAACAGTCTTTTCTACATAGAACAGAATGAAATCCACTGTGTTTTAGCAGCGTCTGTAGCATCACAGAGACGGTGTTCCACCAAAAACTGGGACCTGTCACATGTTGTTTCCTCATGACAGAGCTGCAGCTTTAATGTCAATGATATAGAAGAAGAAAAATCCAAAACATTGGACTGTTTTCATGTGATCACATGGAAGCAGAATTAGGAAATCTCTAGGAAATCTGTCCTTGTTTTGTCAGCATGTTTGAATTGGAGTTTACAGTTAGACGACAATAAAGACGTGTTCAGACCAAGAAATTACTTTGATGCAGTTTTCTTTAAATTAATCAGAAAAAGTTCAAAAAGTAAAACCTCTAAATATTTCTGTGGCTGGTATAAATAAGTTGTCAAAAATTAAATGTCGTCTCCTGTGTGGAGGTATTTCAGTTCATTAAAAACTGACATAAATGAGTAACGTTCACTGCTAACTGAGCAGAAGGCGTGTTCTTTCTAAAACTGGAAATAGCACCAACCTTTTTTATCTCCTGAAGCTGAGTCTCCATTTGATAATTCAATAAAAATAACATTTCATTTCCTCATTATAAAGCAACTTTATTGGAGTTTCATTTGTCATTGGTCTTTTTGAGCCAAAATTCTGAAGAAATCAAAACAAAAGGCTTTTCCAACAGAATCAGAACGTTAGCACGTGACCTAAGTTTGTTGACTTTGTGCTAAATGTTGATTTCTTTGACTGTCGTGTTAATAATCTCAACAGTTCTCTGTCGCCCTCTGGTGGTTCATCAGAGAAGCCAAACTTCCACAGAAAGTGAATCAATAAACATGAACTAATTCTTGATGCAGGTTTGAAAACACAGATGGAAAACAGCATCAATCCAAATATTAGTCAATGTTTCCTTGAATGGAACAATTTCAGGATTTGTTGTCATAAAGTTGTGAAAAACTGTCTTGTAAAGTGTGTGGTGACGGTCCACTGTGGAAAATGACTGTTTGTGGAACATTGAGATGTGCTCAGTGATTTTGGTTTAGGACACTTTGGTTTCATTTCAAACGTTGGTTTCTCCTAAATCTACAAACTCTCTCCACAAACTGTCTCCTAACTCTCAGGGATTCCTGCTGCTGGCAAAACTCACGGCTCAAGGAACCACTTCATGAATCAGTCACGCTTTGGAATGAACTTTATTGAACAACATGTCATGGTCTGGAAGAAGCCCCAGTTCCAGCTGACAGAAGTCTGGTTCTGATCCATCAGATCTCACTAGCAACAGAACCAAACCTTCACGTGTTGCAGCAACAGTTTCCATGTTTGGGAGGATCTTCTGAAGAACAGCTCAGTTCCAGATCACATCATGATGTTTGATGTTTTCTTCATTCCAGGAAATCATCTGTGTCTCCTTTGATCTGTGCTGAGTCAGCACTTTGACTTCTTTTCAACTATAGATCCATCATTTACAATCAAGGATTTATTGATAAATATTATTTATTGACAGAAAATAAAGAGTAAATGTATTTATCATCCAGCAGTGATTGTGGTGTTTGTAAGTCTTTTATTTTGAAATTCCTCAAGGATGATCATCATGCTGGGATTTCTAGATCTGCATGAACTCATCCTGAATCCAAAAGACACTGGAGCATCAAAGAATCCAACCCATCTCTGCCAACATGAGGCTCTTACTTTGAAAAGCCTCAGACTTCCTGCAGGGAAACAGGCTTTCTGCTGCTGCACTGACAGATGTGCACGAGCTTGAAAGAGCTTCCTGACTGAGGAGCTGCAGACTTTCTCCTGCAGAGCAGCAGCTGACTTCAGCATTGTCATGGGAACACAGTCTGCAGCTGCTTCTGGAAACGTCTTCAAGGCTGTGGTGGGACTTGTTGGTCTGGAGGACAGATTCTCGGAGCAAATGCTGCTTCAGCTTCAAGCTTCAGCTCTTTTCTTCTGGCAGAGCTTAGAATAAACAGAAACCTCCTTTGTTCTGACTGTTTGCTCCAAATCCCAGATTCAGGAATTCCTCCAAGAAGTTCAGCTCAGAGATCATCAGCAGAAAAAAGCCTGAAGTTCTGATGGAAAATGACAACAGAACATGATCAATATTATTGATCCACATGGAATCCAGAAGAAACTCTGAGGTGAAGACATGAAGACACAAGCTTCAGAGACATGAGGAGAAGTCAGAGTGGATTCATTCTGGACTTTCTTCTCACATCTTCTCTTCAGAACATCTTTGTCTTTGATCCTTCAAATCTTCTGAAATCTGATCATCCATGGATTGTTTTTGTGGGATCAGATCCAGAGTTGCTGAAAGTTCTGCTGCCCTCTGCTGGTCAAAGTGTCCAAACAGCAGAGAGGAGATTCTCTGGGATTCATTGGAGTCCAGATTCTCCTGGATGTGAACAGTCTCTGCTTCTGGAACAGAAGAGTCCTTCTCAGAGCAGCATTGAGGATCTGTTCTGTAGTGTAATAAATGTTTTGATCAGAATTTAATTGAAACCTTTTTCTTGAACATTGAATCAAATCTCATTTGAACTTTTTCAGATACTGAACTTCAGAGAGTTCACCAGGAAGTCACCATTTCACCAGGAAAGAGCTGTCAGTGGGTGAGTTTTATACTTATTTAATATATTCATCCTGAGCTATTACAAATATTAGATTTATACTGCAGCATGGAAACATTTATGCACATTTTAACTAGCCAAAGGTCTAAATCGAGCCAAAATTATTTAGAATTTAATTAAATATATTTTAATTGCAGGCTGGAGGTGGCACAATGGAATAGAGGTGCAAGTTATGTTCTACAAGCTACTGTGACTCTATGCAGTACTACAAAGCCAATTTTCCAAAGTGTTTCCACTGCCATATCTGTGGAGATATTTTGAAATATTGTTATGTATCTATAGTGGCATTAGCACCTTTCCATCATTTGAAACCATGAAAACTCATCTGTTCAGATCTCATGTGGATTCATGTACAGTCCCTGACAAAAGTCTTGTTGCTTACCCATTTTGTAGAAACAAAAGCGTATAACCTCACTTTTAATGAATCCATTGGTTTTAGAAATGTCTCATATGAAAGCTATAACCCTCCCAAATTATGTTCAATATACTAAAATAAAATTGCTTCACTGAAGAAATATTGATCATTTAATGAACACAGAAAGGTCAAATTTTGGCAAGACAAAAGTTTTGTTGCCTACAGAGAGTAATGTGAAAATGTAATGCAAAAATATGTTGCATAACATCAGTGAATTAAGTAGTGCTACTGTGAGATCCATATCTCACAGTATATCTTGTATGACTTCCATGAGCTTGAAGGACAGCATCCATGCGGTTTGACAATGATTCATACAATTTATGGATGAAGTCATCAGGAATAGCAAAGAAAGCAGTCTTCCATACCTCCCAGAGTTCATCAAGATTCTTTGGTTTTGTCTTCCATGATTCTTCTTAATCAGCTTAAAATTAATAAAGAAAAATAAACAATTACTTCCATCGTTGATGAAAAAGGAGATGTTACTCACGATCCGGTCAAAATAAATACAGCGTTTAAAGACTTTTATAAAAATGTATACACGTCACAGATTAACCCATCAGAACAAAGCATCAACTCATTTTTAGATAAAATAAACTTACCCAGATTAACTGAAGATCAGATGTTAAACCTAGACTCGCAGCTTTCGTTGTCTGAGCTTCATGAAGCCCTACTACTCATGCCTAATGGTAAAGCACCAGGGCCTGATGGCTTTCCTGCTGAGTTTTATAAAGAATTCTGGGAACAGCTGGCACCAACGTTTTTTGAAATTGTAACATTTATCAAGGAAAGCAAATCAATGCCACCTAACATGAACTCTGCCAACATAATTCTCCTCCTTAAACCAGAAAAAGACCCCACTAGCCCTTCAAGCTATCGCCCCATTTCTTTAATCAATGCAGATGTTAAAATTATCTGCAAAGCACAGAGAATAGAAAAAATCACTCCTCACATAATTCACCTCGATCAAACTGGATTCATCAAAGGCAGACACTCTGATGACAATGTCCGCAGACTCATTAATGTAATTGACTTTGCCACCATTAAAAATCAGGAAATGGCCATACTATCACTGGATGCTGAAAAAGCTTTCGACAGAGTAAATTGGAAGTTCCTCCCCTTCATAGGTTTGGTTTTGGAGAATCATTCATCAACTGGATCAAAATATTATATCACAACCCCAATGCATCAGTTAGAACTAATAAACAGACTTCCAACAGGTTTTTTCTTGGAAGAGGAACCAGACAGGGTTGCCCACTCTCTCCTTCTCTTTTTGCTATATTTATTGAGCCTCTAGCGGCAGCAATAAGACAGAATGAGAGTATTATAGGAATAAAAACCAAACACCGCCATCATAAAATTAGTCTCTATGCAGATGACATATTACTGTTTTTAAGTAATTTACATTCTGTAAATGAGCGCTCCCTGCTGGTAGGAGACAGAAGCACATCAGCTGCTTTTCTTTGGCCGTTCAGAAACAGTCTGGAGACTCTAAAAAACCTCCACTTCCTGAAGCAAACGGATGCAGAGCATCATGTTTGATCCTCTTCCTTCAGAAACGGCTCCATTGTTCCATCGCTCAGCAGTTTGACTAAAGCAGCTGAGAGTCTTGATGCAAACAGACCTCAGCAGCTCATCCAGAACGCCATGACAGAAGCACATGCAGCAGCACGTGCACGCTCCCAGAGAACAGCAGCTGATCCAAGTCCTGACTTTGAGGTGAGACCTTTCTGTTCTGCTTGGACCACACTTCAACATGAACTTCATTTCCCATCATTCCATCTGCCAGGAGAGAACAGCTGCAATCAGCTTCCTTCAGGAATGACTGCAGGTAGAAGGATCTTTCATTCTTCAGCACCACCAGGACCCACATCCAGCCCATCAACAGCCAGAACATCAGTGACATCAGCGTCTGATCTTCATCACATCATCATCATCATCAAAGGGCCACCTCTACGTTTTTACAATCTGATGGATTTCAGTCTTTCTGCAGCTTCTCATCAACTGGATTGTCAAATATTTTCATTTCCTGTTTTAGGTTTTAAATGTTGACGAAAAATCTTTCCAGTTTTAAAAAGATGAGAATAATAAAGTTATTGGAAAGACCCTGTCTGCTGCAGGACCTGTGCAGGTGCATTGTGGGTAATAATGTTCTGTTTGGGATATTTGCTGGATTCTGGATGTTGACAGTTGTGTTGGTCTTGATTGTTTACCGTTGTGGTTTGGATGTTTGTTGTTATTTGTAGCACAGCTGAGTAGGTTCTTCATAGACAACATGATGCTCTGCCAATGTGCCTTTGGGCCAACTTGATTGGGCTGTTTGGAAGAATAATGAGGATAAATGAGAGCCTCCATCAGATCATGTTTCTGCTGTTTTTCAGAACTGCATCTGAACCTGAAAGCTGTCAGTCATATTTATGCAGCCTTTTTCAATAGAAACTGATCCAAACTGCAGATTCCATTGATTTCTCCATCATATTTATGTCTACTTCATTCTATCTTTCAGTCACAAACACACTGGTTATATTTTAGCTTAACTATTCATACTATTAAACCTGTTAATGATTCAGTCTCCATCTAATTTTAAAAATTGAAGCAAGATTTAATTCTCCTAAAAAGTCATTTTATGCTCAGCAGGGGCCGGAGGGCGTCTGGTTTGGGGACCATTAGGTTTCCTCTCTGCTCTTTGCAGATGATTTTGTCCTGTTGGCCTCATCTAGCCTGGACCTCCAGTTTGCATTGGTATAATTTGCTACAGAGTGTGAAGCGGCTGGGATGAGGCCATAATTCTCGACCGGAGAAAGGTAGTTTGCCATCTCTCGTGGGGGGAGTGTTCCTGCCCCAGGTGGAGGATTTAAATAGCGTGGGGTCTTGTTCACGAATGAGGGAAGACCCGAGCGTGAGATTGACAAGCATATTGGAGCAGCGTCTTAAGTTGTGCTGTTGCTTTTTTGGTCTATTGAGAGCCGAGCCAAAAAGCAAAGCTCTCAATTTACCGGCCGATCTTTGTTCCAATACTCACCTATGGTCATGAGCTATGGGTCATGACTGAAAGAACGAGGTCCCAAATACAAGCAGCTGAAATGAGCTTCCCTCTGTAGGGTGGCTGGACGCTCCCTTAGAGAGTGGGTAAGAAGCTTGGTCACCCACGGAAAGCTTGGAGTAGAACCGCTTCTCCTCCACATCTAAAAGAGCCAGCTGAGATGGCTCAGGCATCTAGTCTGGGGAGGCATGTCCCACTGGGCGAAGGCCCCGGGGAAGGCCCAGGACAAGCAAGATTCTACAACACTATGACTCTCGGCTGACCTGGGAATAACATAGAGGAGCTAGAGAAGTGGCCAGGGCAAGGGAAGTCTGGGCATCTTTACTTAGACTGCTGACCCCGCAACCCGGTCCCAGATAAGCGGAGAAAGATAGATGGATGGGTTATTGAAAATACGTGTTTTATAGTCAACGCAGTCCTTCGTATTCAAAGTTCCATACAGATTTGGCACTAAAAATGAAGAACATCAACTCATTTACCTTTAAACTCACCCGGGTACGTCACATAGCCTGCCTTTTGGAACAGAGTCCAGCTTTGGAACCTGCAGAGAACCAACGAACAGCAGAAACCCACACTGTGGGAAAGACTCCACTCTTCTGACTGATGTTCATGTCCACTTTATTCTTCACAGTACAGATTGGAACAGAACAATGAGAACTAAAAAGAACAGAGGAACAGGTCTACTAGAAAACATGAATCACAAGAACACCAGACACAAACACCAGTCTGGTTCTTTATCCGCCTATTCCTGAATACATTTTTAGAAAAATCTTTTCCTCACTTAACTTGGTCTCACAAAATATAAACGGCAGTTAATACTTTATGTTTGAAATAATAATCAAATATTCACTGATCACATTAAGTGTCAGAATTTAAGACATCTACAAAATCTTTCTCGTGTTGTCATGGTAACACACACATGAACAACATACTCATCATCTCAGCATAAACTAACCACATTGAATCCATTCAAGATGTAAGTATAATAATTAAAACAACACATTTCTATTAATTGGTACATCAGAAAGAATTCATTTTGCTGAAAATATTTACATTTTTGTCCATGAAAGCAGCAAAACTCTTATTGTCTAGTCTCTTTACACATAGATTTAAATGTATTGGTTCTTTTTCCTTTGGTTTTGATAATTGTTGCTTAAAGAATATAAAATAAAAAGACTGTTGTAAACCCTGTGTTTTTTACTGCACAAGTTCTGTGCTCTAAATTTTCCTGTGTTTAAAGTTTTTTATGAATCCTTTGTTAAAACGTTTTAAATTGTTTTTCTCTGTTGTGAGTTCTCATGTGTGTTTTAAGACAATTGCTCTGACTAAAGCTTTTGTCACATTCTTTACATGAAAAAGGCTTCTCTCCTGTGTGAGTTCTCATGTGTGTTTTGAGATTAGATATACGCTTGAAACTTTTGTAACATTCTTTACAAAAAAAAGGCTTTTCTCCTGTGTGAGTTCTCATGTGTGATTTAAGATGAGATGTTTGACTAAAGCTTTGATCGCATTCTTTACAAGAAAAAGGCTTTTCTCCTGTGTGAGTTCTCATGTGTGTTTTAAGGTGAAATGTACGATTAAAACTTTTGTTACATTCTTTACAAGAAAAAGGCTTCTCTCCTGTGTGAGTTCTCATGTGTTTTTGGAGATCATGTAATTGAATAAAACTTTTGTCACATTCTTTACAAGAAAAGAGATTTTCTCTTGTGTGAATTCTCATGTGTCTTTGGAGATGAGATAGTTGACCATAACTTTTATCACATTCGTTACATGAAAATCGCTTCTCTACTGTATGAAATCTTACATTTTGGGGTTTCTTAGCTATTCTTGAGTTTTCGCCAGCCTTGAAAGAGGAAAGTCTTTTCTGTTTTGAAGATTCTTTGCGTTTCTTAACCAAATCATATTTTCTACTACCATCAGAGTAACGCTCACTTTCTGACATGTGAGAGCTGTCCACACTTTGGACATGACTTCTGCCTCTTCTCTTCCTCTGATCTCTGTTCTGTGGGTCTGTGTCTCCATCTGTAGTTGATGTTGATTCTGTCTCTTCTTCTGTAGTTGATGTTGATTCTTCATGTTGGTTTCCTTCTTCATCCTGACTATCAGTTACATTAAAGCTCTGCTGATTGTTTAGATCTGCTTCACTGTTCTCATCTTCCTCATTAGTTGGAATCTCCATCAAGGTATCAGTCTCCTGCTTCAGATTAAGATGATGTTCATCCTGACCAATGCATAGTTCCCCTGGTTCCTCTTTAATCTGTGGAGGTTCTGGTTCTTCAGACTCCTTTTTAATCTGTGGAGGTTCTGCTTCCTCAGGTTCCACTCTGAAGTTATTCTGCTGGTTGTTTAGATCACTGCTCTCATCTTCCTCATAAGTAGGAATCTCCATCAAGGTATCAGTCTCCTGCTTCAGATCAAGCTGACTGTTGTAGAACCCTTCTTGCTCCTTTTTAATTGGAGATGGTTCTGGTTCCTTCGGTTCCTCTTTATTATGCGGAGGGTCTGGTTTCTCCAGTTCAACTCTGAAGTTTCTTTGTCGGTTGCAGAGATCTTCATCTTCAGTCACCCAATGCTCGGGGAGGACTGCAGGGACACAAAAAGAGACCCTTTTTAATGTTTTGAAGACTTTATGTGTTGTTAATAAACAATTAAATGCTTATCTAAAAACACCAATTGTCTGTGAAGACTCTCAATCATCCAGTTTGTTTCCATCACAGTAGTAGGTTTAAGAAATGTCATCTGGACATTATCATTTTAAAAATTGAAAACATTTCACCTCTTATCCAAATTGTCAATTTTGACAAGGCTGCTGAAAGAGCTGGTTTATATGTGTTCCTGTGGGAGGAGTCAGACCTGAAACTGGATAGTATTGTTTACCTAGACCGGGGGTTGGCAGGGTTGGCTAGGGCTTTAGCGCTGCCCTAGTGGCTCCCTGGAGCATTTTCAAAAATGTTTAAACATGTAAAAAGATGGGAGAGAGAAATATATTTTTTGTTTTACTATGGTTTCTGTAGGAGGAAAAACAAGACACAAACATTCTTAACATTTTCCAATGCTGTAAGAATGTGTAAGAATATTGTAACCCTCAGCAGGTACGTTACTTGCAGGACGGGAGCCAAGTTGTCAACAAGTTGAGCTGTCAGTAAACTGGCTGCGCTGGAGAACTGTCCGTGTCCCAATTCCGCACAATTCCGAACAGCCCCAGAGAGGAGGAGGCAGGAAGAGAAGCTGAGAGAACAGTCTCCTTTCCCGCAGAACAAGCCCATTTATTTTAAACACACCACATTGAGCATTGCACATCAACCTCTCCCCCCTCCCACACTAATGGTGCAACATAAAGACACAACATAACAGGAAAAATAAACTAAGGTGGAACAACAAAACTGCCATATGAAAAGAAACGTGGGCAAACAGAAACGCTCATGCTGAGCCCTAATTAGATCATCGTCACACATCCCACAATCCCCTGCTGCTAACAGACATAAAATGCATATGACCGCCACAACAATATTGGATTCCAACATTTCTGTCAACGAAGATTTGCGTCATAGCCTGCACACACGTTTTTACCAGCAGGGCTTTCTTTTTTTGTTTTTGTAACTTTTAGCGGACCGCTAGGCAGGTGGCTGATGTAAATGAACCACCGTCAGTTCAGCGCATTGCTTGATGAAGTTGAAAGTGAATATTCTGATCTCCTGCTACACAACACAGTCCGATGGCTGTCCAGGGGTGACGTTCTGCGTCACTTTGTCGTCTGTTACGAACGCGTGAAAACTTTCCTAGAAGCAAAGACCTGAACTACCTGCAACTGGAAGATACTGAGTGGCTGGAATAGCTGCACTTTTTGGTGGATATGACTGTGACAAGCCACCTAAACGAGCTGAATGAAAGTCTGCAGGCGCAGCAAATGCTTGGAGCTGTTTCATCATTCGAGCGCAGCTGGCTGTCATGGGGAACGTCGTCACGCACGTTCCATTTTATTGTTTTTTGTTCGAATCCTCAAAATAAAAATGACAAATTATCGGATTTCTTTATTACATTTTTTTTGTATCAAAGCAATGAAACATAATTCATTGATATTGTAATGAAGTTAAACTTGCACAACAGAGCAGTCACGTGACGTGTTGTTCTTCGCAGAATGCACTGCAGGGTAAATAAACATTTAATTGTTAATAGTGCTCATTATGTATTTGTAGCAACATAGTCATTTTGATAGTAAGCTAATATAGCTAATATAGATACATATTGCAAGTGACTCCGCCCCTTGATGTCTGTTTTTTGCTGGAGGATGTTGCTCCAGGTGTGGGAGAGCAGGAAGGCCCCCTCATCCCTGTTCATGGAAGTATGGGCTCGCTTTCTTATCTCCACCGCCTCCATGATCCATCTGCAGTGTCTGTTGTCTTCAGTTGGAGGACTTTGGCCTTTTCCCAGTCCAAGATGTGGTTTCTGCTTGCAGTGGTCCGTTATGGCTGAATTTATATTTTCTTGTACTGCGTCTGTGATCTGCGAATGTCATCGACTTAGCATTTCCACAAGGTTGGACGGCAGTGCTCTGGTGCAGATGTTATTGCTTTCTTTTCCCGGTCCTCCATGTAAAAGCTGCACATTGTGGCTGATATTGGGTCGCCCATGGGAAAGCCTTCCTTTTGTCTGTAAATTGCATTACGGAATTGGAAATACGTGGATGTAGTAATTAAACGGAGAAGTTGTGTAATGTCATTAACTGTAAGATTTGTGCGTTTCCTTAGCGATTTGTCTGCTGTTTCATGCACTATTTGTAGTGTGGCTTCTACTGGAGTCCTGGTGAATAATGATATTACGTCATGTGAAATGAATATTTCGTTTGCTTCCATTTTTGTGTCTATGAGTTCTTCTGCCAGCTGTTTTGCATTTTCACAATGGTAGTCAGTGTTTCCTAGGAGAACATATAAAGAAACAGACTACCATTGTGAAAATGCAAAACAGCTGGTTCACAGACCACCTGAACACCATGGACGATATGGGACAAATCAAATTCACACATGAAGAGGAAAAAGACAACCCCATCAACTTTCTGGACATAAACATCACGCACACCGAAAACAGGGACATAAAAATAAAAGTATACAGGATACCAACTCACACAGACCAAAATTTATCATGGACCTCAGATCATCCTACATCTCACAAAATATCTGTCGTAAGAACCTTATTTGATCGTGCAGAACTGGTAACGGACAGGGAGGACAAAACGGAAGAGAGGAAACACATAAGTAAAGCACTAGCCAGGTGTCAGTATTCTCAATGGGCCATAAAAAGGGACAAACACAGGTGGAGCAGAGGAAATACAAGGAAGCAGAGAAGAAAAATCTGATGAAGAAATCAGAAAACAAAGGAATGGTCACATTGCCGTACATCAGAGGAATAACAGAACGCATCCAAAGGGCCATGAAAAAACATCACATCAGCACCCCAGTTAAACTGTATAAAAAACTCAGGCAAATACTGGTTCACCCAAAACACAAGTTTGAGCAAAATAAGAAATGCAATCTCATTTATGAAATTCCATGTCACACCTGCAGTAAAAACTACATTGGAGAAACAGGACGCACCTTCATCACAAGAAAAATGGAACATCAAAAAGAACCATACTTCCATGAACAGGGATGAGGGGGCCTTCCTGCTCTCCCACACCTGGAGCAACATCCTCCAGCAAAAAACGGACATCAAGGGGCAGAGTCACAGTCACTTTGAAGTTTGACAGGTGACTCCGCCTCAGTCACAATCATCTGTTTTTTTTTTTTTTTTAACTTGTCTTGTCCAACAGCTGGGCAGACAGATGAGAGCTGAGGGCCTCTTGTGTTGGACATATTTTACTTTAACAAGAGGGGTTATTAATGTTCAGACAAACCAAAGGTATGTCTGGATAAACCCCTGTTGTAATTGAGGCCAAACTTTATTAATTTCAACCATGTTTGAAAATCTTTGGTGTTGGACCGGACGGAAAAGGAAAGGAGGGAAGAAGAGAGAGGGACGTTAGAGAGAGGTGGGGTAGGAGGGTGATAGTGGGAGGGGGGGACAAGACCATGAAGCAGCATAAAGCAACAAGTTTACTGGTTGTTAATCATTATGGTAAGGTTCAAATGTAGTACAAAAAGGGCGGGGCCTGTCCACACACACACTCAAATGTTATAAACACACCTGCTAGCTGCAAAAATGTGCACCTGTCGACATGTACACAAAACAGATAGTGTTCACACGCATACTT
>JAUDJI010000559.1:0-13484 GCA_037389245.1 Oryzias sinensis | reverse complement strand
CAAGGTAGGCCTGGAAAAGACTCAGCCATCACAGCTGCAGACGGACCGGAGGTTAATAAACGAGGTTTGTTTTGAAGATAAAGTTCAGGCAGAGATGGACAGAGTGGTGGGACACAGCCGTCAGCCCACCACGGCAGACAGAACCAACATGCCGTACACAGATGCTGTGATCCACGAGATCCAGAGGATGGGGAACATCGTTCCTCTCAACGGACTCAGGATGGCGGCAAAAGACACAACGCTGGGGGGTTACATCATCCCAAAGGTGCATCTGATCTTCTGAAAACTAAAACATCATCAGTTGTTTTTATCAGTTGTGTTTATTCAGTTTTTATATTTAGATTAGTGTAAGTTTATTTTATTTCAATCAGAAATAAAAAAATTGAAAAAAGCAAAAAACATTTATCTGACTCGATGTGATCATAAAAAATTAAATGAAAAGCCACAGAAAGAAGACTGAAACCATTAACATCTGCTGCTTTTCCACACAAAAACCTATTTTGGTCGGAATTTCCTGAATAAACTTACAATTACTGCAGGAAAGTGATCTATTATAATTTAGTTTATTACAATAATTATGACTCGGATCATCACTTTAATCCCAAATTGTTTTCGATTTTTTGGAATTTCAAATACAATTATAGTTCTTCATTCTTTCATTTTCCAGATTGTTCTATCAATGCTTTTTGGTAATTTATTACCACACCAGTGAGCCCAATGTGTTATAAACCTGTTGTCTGTCTAATGAGTACACATTCAGTTTCAGATACCCATAAACACACAAATAACCAGACATCGATAAAAATACACATAGAAACAAACATTCGACACACATTTGTCATGATAAAACAGTCACAACCAAATGCATGTTCAGATGCAATGGATATTCATAAATATTTACAGATATACCACAGTTTATGTTTTGTATATGTACGTATCTATCAATAATCCTAATTCTATATTTGTCATTAAATACCTTTGGTTGGACATTGGTCAATAGATGGAAACACAATCCTTATTATTTCCTATTTGTCAAAATTGTGTTTTTTACATTTTTATTTGTATTTTTTGCTTTTCATACATCATAGAATATATCTGAACATTGTGTTTTTGTGTGCAGGGCACAGCCGTGATGCCGAACCTCACCTCTGTGCTGTTTGACAAGACGGAGTGGGAAACTCCAGACACCTTCAACCCCGAACACTTCCTTGATGCTGATGGAAAGCTCCTGAGGAAGGAAGCGTTTCTGCCCTTCTCTGCAGGTGACCGACACATTTGACAATCGCTTCTCTGTGGAACAGAAATCCCGCGTCGGCATGTTTAATACCCACAGCTGTCCTCCCCAGGGAGGCGTGCATGTCTGGGCGAGGGCCTTGCCAGGATGGAGCTCTTCTTGTTTTTCGTCACTTTATTTCAGAGGTTTCACTTTTCGGCGGCAGCAGGAGTGGAGCTGCGCACAGAAGGAATAATTGGTGCCACTAGAACTCCACATGCTTTCCAGATCATTGCAAAGCCTCGTTGAGACGCTGCAAACGTTCCTTTTTCATGAAACATCTCTGAATCAAACACCATTTAATAGTTTAAGCAGCTAAGTTCAGTTTATTCATAAAGCTACATTTACTGGGCCTATAAAAAAAAAAGATGCCAAATGAAATAGTGGGAAAAGTCTAAATGTTATTATGCAAATCTCAGATTAATTCTTTCTTAAAATGATAGCCCATTGAATTATTTTAAAAAGTGAATACTTGTTTAGGTTTAAACTGAGAGTTCATACAGCGCACGTTTTTATGATAATTTGGTTTATTATCGAAAACCTTTAGCATTCTCTACATTTTACTTTATAGGAATGTGGGTTATTTGCTTAAGCAATACAACTATATTTTGATGCAAATAAACACTTAAATATTCGTTTCCTGTGTCCACTTTAATTTTTTAACTTTCCCCCTACAAAATGTACAAAAGTAAACTTTCACATACAAAACTGCTCCATTTGAAAAGTTTATTTATAATTCTTAAATCAAACAGAAAAGTGTTGCACCGCCGCTCTGACCCGTGCTGCCTCAGATTGCACTTCTCTTGTGTGACAGAACAAAACAAGAATCATTTACATCAACAGTGACAAACAGATTTCATGTGAGGGATCCATTATAAACACTCCACCTCTTTAGTGTTGCTCCAAACATCCAAAGCAAGAGCAGGAGAAGACGTTTAAGCAAAGTGAAAAGGCTGAATTCAAGCTGTGTGAAATCAATGGCCTTTTAGTATTAGAAACAATATTCGCCTCGACTGTATTCATTTACTGCCAAGACACACAATCATTTTTATAAATCTCATTTCACTATTTTTTTGTAAGTGCTGTACTGACGTTAAACCTGATTCTCATTTGGATCAAAGCTGGTGTTTTAATCAGATTTACATTTCAGTGTAACATATTTTTAATTAAACAGCATCATTATGACGACATTCTCAGTAAATAGAGAGGTCTGCTGGTTGAGAACACCGGTCCCGTAGAAGAACGCCATCAGAACGCCGCTGACGGTGTTTAATATGACTTCAGATTTTCACAGCTTTTCAAAGGTTCCATTTTAGAATGAGACAAATAAAAAAGCTTTATGTTTGATGATCTAAAAGTTGTTGGTGGCCAGCACCAGAAGTTAGTGATTGCTCCCTAAAAAGCTGAGTGTCTCTTTCCATCACTGCTGGAGAACAAAATACATTTTATAAACTTCATAAATGCCTCTACAGTCATCTCAAGTTCAGCACGAGTCACATGATTTGAATAGCGTTCATTAGTATAAAGCTCTAATCACTTAAAAAATATGAAGCGGACATTTGTCCCATTCCTGAAAAAGCATCATTCTAGGTAAAGTGAGGCGAGGCTGGACTGATGCTGTGCAGCCAAGTCTAGACTAATGTGAAACCATAGAGTGGAGTGGACAGTTCCAGGCTCAGTACAATAACAACATGCCCTGTTATGACCCGTGTGTTCAGTTTCATAAATCCAGATTCATCCTAATCAGATTATCTTTGACCCCTCCCCAAAAAGGCTGAGAGCAGATGAGTTTAAGGCCACTTGTGTGCTCACTTGACAGACGGAGCTGGGGCTGTACATTCCTGCCTTATTTCAGAACAATACAGACATTTAGCCCTGATGCATGGTCTATTTGGGAGCGGGAGCAGGCACGCTGATAGCAGAAGCGCGGCGGGGCGCGTTTGAGACTTGGCGCTGCTGCGATAAGAAGGACTGGCCGGGAGAAAGCGTGTGAAAAGCTGGGCCCCCAAGGCGTGATTCGATGGCCAACTTCTGAAAGTTCAAACTCTGAGGACAGAAAAACAAAAGGTGACTTTGGATGGACTCGAAACAATCGTAGATCTGCAGCGATCTTTACCTTATTATACCAGGCGGTGACGATTAGCTTCTCCTCATACTCTCTCAATCTGGCCTGTTCACACTGACGCTAGAGTGGAACAACCCAAACAACGTTAACGTACATATTAAAGCATATTGAAGATCCCAGTTCAAAAAAGCTAAACCAATTATTACAAAAAAACATTACATTTTAGAAACAATTACAAAAAACCCCAAACAAATAAATACGAAACATTCGGGAAGGAAAAGTTATTTCCAGAAATCAAACGAAAATTTAAAAAAAGGAAATAAAAGAAACCAGAAAAGCTAGATATTATGCTGATTTGAGGATGATGTCTGTCCATCATTTGAACCAAAAAATATTTGTCATAAAGTGATACTGGATGTGCCCTGTGTTAGCCATAAAACTATTGGTTTGCAGACATTGAAGGTATATTTGAAAAAAACTCAAACATCTTCATCCAGTCAGTGATGTCCCATAACACTTTCCTATTCTGATTTCTTATTTTGTTTCCTTTTTATCATTTTAGTTTGATTTCTGGAAATTGTTTTTTTTAGAGAACCATGCTTTTTATTTTGTTTCTTTTTGTGAAATTATATTTTGGTTTTTGGGATTTAGTTTTGATTTTTAAAAAGAAATCCTTTTTTTTTATTATTTGTATTGCTTTTTAAATATTTGCTGTGATCTTTAATAATTTTTGCATTGAGTGATTTGTAGGTGCGATTTGAACTTCAAGACCACCGTATTAAAGCTACACAGAAACATTTCGCGTTAGCCTCAACTGAAATAGGGGTTTACCTCCAGGGTGACGATGTGTTTGTCACGGTCAGCTAACTGGTTCCGGAGAGCCTGGATCTCAGCGGTGGCAGGATTCAACTTGGGATCCAACGCTCGTATGACCTTTAAGCATGGAGGACGGACCAAACATAAATATATTTGACCTTTAACTTCTTTGATTAGCAAAGACCTTTACAACTCACATTTCTAGCTTTCTCCAGGTACATCTTGTACCTCTCCTCCATGGCCCGCATGTCATCATCCTTCTTCTTGAGAGCAGCCATGAGCTCATCGACTTTAGAGGCTTTCAAATAAAAAAAGTAAAGGACTATATAGGGTTTGCATAGCAGGGAGAAGGGTGTAATTATGCAAAAGCACAATTCTTACAAGTCTGAGTGTTTTCAGGCTGTAGGTCCTCCAACAATTCTTTTTTCTTCATGATTTCATCCTGCGCCTCGTTCAGCTGGACCCTGAGGAGAAATGAGTGCTTTACTGCCCTCTAGAGGGGAAACCTATTCATTTGAGAATCCTGTTATTTGGAACAGCGGAGGCCAAGGACACTCACATGTGTGCATCCAGTTTTCTCTTCAGGTTTGACTAAAAGAAAAAAAAAAAAAACACTTTGTCAAAGTAAATACTAGGATCACCTGTAAAGTGACTTAAAAATAAGAAAACTGTTTGGATTTTATGTTTTGTGCATGAATTTGCCATAAAGAGATAACTTGAGCCAATAATGTTGGCAAAGATAATTTGACAAATATTTTAATAGTTATTCCTAGCTTTAACTCTAAAGCTATGTGCACACCACCCTTGGCAACTCGCGTTCAAGCTGCCGTTCAATGAATAGTCAATGTAAATCCTCGTCAATGTTACGCTTCAAGATTCTGCGTTGAAAACGTTTATGTTCGCGTGTTTTTAACGCACATTTCTATCGCAGTTTTTTGCCTCTAAATACAAAAAGTGTTTAAACCAGACTTTAAACCAGTCAGTTGGTAGTAATTTATGTATGATTTGCTTTTTAATAAACAGGCCGACAAAGTGATCATGGAGGAGAAATTATTCATTGCAGTTTGTTCTGTATTGGAATAGTTCTGTGAAAGATAAAGCCTGGAAGAAGATTAACCAGATTTGCACCGCTTTGACATTCACACCAAGCCTCCTCCAGCCCTGGGTGGTGGACATGCGCTAGTAGACAGTAGGAAAAGAAAAAGAAGTCCCTCCCCACCTGTCCAATGTGAACTAAACGCACGTTCAAGTCTGTGCATTCTCGAGTCACATGCTGTGAATGTAACACAAGGATTCACTTACTTTTTCTATTTACCATCTTTAAAGTCAAATAAGTGTTTCATAACAATCAGATTGGTCTTTTTTTTTTACTACCATCTTGTTTAAAACTTACTAAATGCAAACCTTTTTTAAAAAAACAAAAAGCTTGGATTTAAAAAAAGGTTTAAACGTAAAGTTTTTGATTTGACGGGACATTATCTTCTATCGACCTGGCTCGCTTTAAATATTAATTTGCTGGGTGTGGTTTAAGGGCTGTCATCTGGACTTGGTTTTTAAAGTTAAAGACATTTCACCTCTTATCCACAAGGCTTTGTCGATTCTGTCAATTCATAGACACAACTTCCAGAACACAATACTTGACACCTTACATTTTACACAAGTACCTTGTGCTGATTAAACATATTTAACTTTTTTAAAATGTTTTTTGTGTACTACTAGACCATAAAGTCCACCAGAGCTCATCATTTAATCCCTTAGGCCTGCTGGCACACTCACATCATCAGGTTTGGCCGCCTGACTCTGCAGGGCCTTCTGCAGATCCTCTACCTGCTGCTGCAGCTCGCTGATCCGCGCTCGGCTCAGTCTGGAAACGTTCCAGCGTGCAGGTGAAGGTTAACATGCAATAGGAATACGTTTGCAAAAAGATACCCGGACATGGATTTTCCTCACCTGTTCTCAGTAGCCGCGGTTACATGGGCAGAATATCTTGATCGGATCAATGGTCGGGTTAAAATTCACCCGTGCACATGGGATCAGAAAACCTTTTTCCGATTAGAACAAGCGTTCCCATGGCTCACACCTTTGGTCGGAGTAAATCGTTTGGGCATGCGCAGTAGTGGTAAAAAAAAAACCCGGAAGAAGAGATGCGCCTCGTTGTAAACAGACCGCTGCCACAGACTTTTGTGCACCAGCTCCGTAACACGAGGCGATCTTCCAAACGTGCTTTTATTAATGTTATGAATAGTATGAAGCGCTTGCTCGCTCATCGTTTATTTAATCCGTGTGGTCATTGATTTTTATGTTGAAGAACGGAGCTGGAAGAGTTAGGAGGACAGGCTATAAACACGCGCTAACAACATTAGCCTAATTAGCCTTGCTTGTGGACACAAAATCCAGGACCGTGCGAGAGACGCAGTAATCTACATCTTGGCAGCACGTAAATATGTGGGAATAACATCGGCCTTTATTTTGCCGGGACAGCTTCTAAGGGCTGAGCAACATTTATTTCTGCTCTGAGACGTTCACACACCGCCCCAAACACGGTTCCTCCTGAGTCCTGCAGCCCCTAACCCAGAGTGGCGGGACGGCAAAACAACAAACGCACACGTAACTAAGCACCACTCCCTCCCTTCACACACAAAGTTATCTGGCTCCTCTGCTCACTTGGTCCACTGGCACCGGGGCTCGGGTGCCAGTGGAACATAGCGCTGCTGCCCGGCATACCCCTCGTGAAGGAGGGAGAGGCAGAGAGCCAGCGGGGCGGCGCTTTTCACGGGGCGTCCGCAGAGCTGGTCCAAAGCTTTTTCTCAGCGAAGCACCGTCTATGCGTGACGTAACCCAGAGCAGCAGTGACACATGATCGGAATGACCGTTTACATGCTCCACGATCGGATAAACGATCGGTATAACCCACCTATCTCGATCGGAAAGAAATTCTGATCCGAATGAGTCTGATCGGGGCAGAGTATTCCGAACGGCGCGTTTACATGACGCATTTTCTTTCCGATCAGGCGTTCTTTCCGATTACTTTTGCCCATGTAAACGCGGCTAGTGTCGAGTTGACTGCACGTCTTCTTAGCTTCCTCCAGCTGGACCTGCAGATCAGTGAGCTTCTCCTGCTCATAGTCCTGCTGCTGCACCCTCAACATTTTATTCTCATGCTGCAGCTGGATGAACTTTTCCCTGAAAGTCACACAAAGCCAGTGCGAACATAAATAGAAGGATACAACTCATGTTGTTTGTGACAGCAAAAAATATTACCTATATTCAATGGGTATTAACTCAGCTGCCAGGTTATCGTGGCTGGGGCTCCCAGAAGGAAAAATCCCTTTGTGGAAAAAGATGAGGCTTAAATCAATCTAAAGGCAGTATTGTTACGGTCAAAAGTGTGACATGAGCTACCTGCTTGAGAGAGCTGGTGCTGCTGGGCCTGAGCGCATCGCAGTTCTTCATTGATTTCCTTGAGAGAATCTCTTTCAACGATGACCCTCTATTGGAAAATTGTTGGTCAGAAGTTTTCAAGAATAGAATAGTTCAAAAGATCTATTGCTACTAATTGAGTTGAACATTTTTTTCCAACCTCCTTCTCCTTCAGCGTAGCTTCATGTTTCTCCTCCAACTTCTTCATCTCAAAAGCGAGGTTATCTGCTCGCCTCGACTCTTCAGACATTTTTCTGTGAAGCTCCTGAACCTGGAACGAAACATCAGTCCCTGTCAGCAAATCCCATGTCAATGTTCCAAATCGATTAGCTTTGAATTGTAGCTTTATTTTCGCTTGTAGCTTTTCAATTGTAGCTTTATTTACCTGTCGTTTGTACGTTTCGAGCTGTGCACGGGCAGCGTTTGCTTTGCGAAGCTCTTCCTCCAGACTGACGGTGTTTTGCATGTAGGTCATATTATTTTCTTCCAGCAGTTTCATCTGCCTCTTTAGGTCACCGAGATTCTCCAACTTACGCTTGTACGTCTCCACCGAGGCCTCCAGCATCACCACCCGATCCGAGCAGTTCCTGAAACAGATGCATCTTCAGTGGGTGTTCTGGTGTTCAGAGACGGACAGAGGTTATGCGTTTGGAACAGGAACAAGGCAGAAGTGTGGACCTCAGGACGTCCAGTTCATCTTTAAGAGCCCGGGATTCCTCTGCCAGGCTGGTGAGCTCATCATTGCGGTGCTGAAGTTCTATCAGCTGCTTTTCCAGCTCCTCACAGTGGATTCGGTAATCATCCTTGGCAGCCTCCAACCTAAAATACATAAATAAATAAACATGTTGTTTCACAGTTTTTTCTGGATGAAATTTTGGCTACATGAAGGTAACACACCTGAAGTTTTCTTCCTGCAATGCTTCAAACTGCAGCTGCAGCTGACTGTGTTTTTTTCCTGAGGGTGTGCTCGGGTCATCAAACGTGTCCAGCTGATTGGCTCGGTCTGTTAACACATCATTCTCAGCCAATAAGCTGTTTCGTTCCTCCTGAAGAGCAGTTACCTGACCACAACAAAGGCGAGTGAGAACCGCTCTCCTGAGGAGTTTCGACTCAAAAGTTAGACTGATTAAAGTCGATAGGGGGGAAAAAAACAACAACATGAAGTTAAATGTCCCATGCAAAGCATAGAATAGAAAACTGTCTTTAACTGTGCAATTAAGTGGTTTTCTTCCACAGGCAGTTCAAACAAATGGCAATTAATTCATGCAGAGCACCAACAAAGGTCAAGCAAACAAGTTAATAACAGGTTAGCTTGTTCAGCCAGCAGTCTAATTTATAGGCCTGTTTCACCCGCTTTGATGGTTAATACAGAAATACATCTTAATGCATAACCCCTACATTTAGGGTCATAAAGAACAGATTGGACTCTCGTTTTAACTTTGCTCTGGTGAATGGTTTAAGTTTGGGTTATACCACAAAAGACTTTTTTTTTCCAGCTTTATTGAACAGAATATTAAAGTACAAAACACAACATGAAGGAATCAAATAGGTCATTAGCCGCAACAACCACTGTTATCATTTCAAACTTATTCAATTACATTAAGTAATAGACATATCAGGAACATATCAATAATAGAGCTTACTGATAAGAAAATAAAATAGCTAAAAATATATAAAAAGATTACCAAAAAAAAATATTTACAAAACAAAATTTTCTTAGAGGAGGGGATTAATTATCAAACAAAAGAGCACAAATTATTCCAGTGTTACTTGCCTTGGGTATGTTAATCTTTTTAATGAATTCATAAAATTGAAACATCTTTAACTTAAATACAGTTAAATTGGGATTTGTTTTTTTATTCTGCACTTATGTATGTAAAATTTAGATTGGAGAAGTAACAAATAAATACTATTTTCTACTTTTTTATCATCGGAATTGAAATATCTGAGGATGTGTTTGAAATTTATAATAATTTTACAATTAAATTTGATGTTTACAAAGCGTTCTAATTTGTTCCAAAATTCATGGGAGAATTTACAAAATTAGAAAAGGTGAAGAACTGATTCAGGGAAATTGTTGCCAAAACTACAATTATTTTCTATATTTGAGAATTTGGATATAAACATATTTGTGGGGTAAATGTTACGTAGACTTTTTTGTATGCATTTCTTTAATTTTGTTATTTATAAAAAATGTATCTGGCAGTAACCATGCTGTTTTTCTCATTTATATAATTTAAAAGATTTTTCCAAAAGATTTCTCCTTTGGGTGTAATGTTTCTTTTTTCACTTTAAGTATTACGCATATATTTAGGGCCCGAGCACGGAGTGCAAGGACCCTATTGTATCTGTAATGTTTATTATTAGGGCCCGAGCACGGAGTGCAAGGACCCTATTGTAATTCGAATGTTTATTATTATTATTAGGGCCCGAGCACGGAGTGCAAGGACCCTATTGTAATTCGAATGTTTATTATTATTATTATTATTATTATTATTCTACCGGAAGAGTCGCATTTTTGAGGCCTTTAACATACCCCAAAACTCACCAAATTTGGCACACACATCAGGAGTCGCGAAAAATTTCGTATTTTATAGGAGATTGGCATGGGCGCACAAAAATGGCTCGACAGCGCCACCTACAGTGACTTTTGTCCCGACGCCCCGCATACGCTTTAACGTACAAGCTTGATTTTTACAGGGCATGTTCTTCAGATGGAGACCTACAAAAAAGTCTGAAAGGACCCACCTGTCACTCGCACAGGAAGTCTGATATATTGAGGTCAATATGTCATTTTTGCTTGATTTTGGACATTTGCAGGCCTCGCTCTAGAACGAACTCCTCCTAGAGATTTTGGAGTAATGACTCCAAACTTTGGTTTTGTAAACTAGACACATGTCCGATGTTAAATTGTGAAGCTTTTACGTTTTTACGGATGTTTGTGACCGTGGCGGCGCGTCAAAAATGGAGGTCATTTTGAAAACACGCCATGAAAAGAAAAATGGCCATTACTCAGTCATGCATAATCCAATCTGATCCAAAGTTGACATGTATGATTGTAGTCTGACTCTGAACACATCAGACGTGGAAAAATCCAGAACAGGTGTAGCGCCACCTGCTGGCAAAAGGAAATGACATGTTTTACTTGGAGCATCACTGCTCCAAGTAGGATGAGCCGACACACCTCAAAATGATGTCCACCTGTTGAAAAGCCATTGAAGTTTACTCTGACAAAAAGCCATAACTTTCAATGCGGGGGTGTGGTCGTGACAGAGCGGCGAAGTTGGGCGTCTCGCCGTGCACACAAAAGTTGCTCTCACGTGCACATTCCTTGTCCAATCTCACTGAAATTCGATGGAGTTGATGAGGCTTCCATTCTGAACCAATGGATATGACAATCTTGGACGAGCACCATAGCGCCACCTAGATATTGACAAATACATTTTATGTCACATTCTGCCCTGTATTTTCTCTGTGCTTTGTCCGACGTTCATAAAATTATTACAGGAGATATTCACAAGGGTCTTCTCTCATCGTTTAAAGTTTCATGGGTGTACACCTGACGGTGCCTGCGCAAGCCGCCGCCAAACAGGAAGTGGGTGATTGGGTTGCAGTCAGATAATTAAAAATTCATAAAAAAACAGCCGTTTGTATCACGAGGCTGAGATTTCAGAATGAGATGCCTCTTACATATCTCCAACTTATATATGCAGCACTCGCATGGGTGCACAAAAACGGCTCAATAGCGCCACCTACAATGTTTGTTTTTGCGAGCCCCGCCATGTTCTTTAACATACAAGCTTGATATTTACAGGACATGTTCATTAGATGAAAACCTACAAAAAAGTCTCTTGGGACCAAGCTGTCAGTTGCACAGGAAGTCTGCTATATTGGTGTCAATATGTCATTTTTGCTGTATTTTGGTCATTTGCAGGCCTCCTTCTAGAACGAACTCCCCCTAGAGATTTGTGAATAATGACTCCAAACTTTGGTTTTGTAAACTAAACACATGTCCGATGTTAAATTGCGAAGCTTTTAAGTTTTTACGGTTGTTTGTGACCGTGGCGGCACGTCAAAATTGGAGGTCGTTTCGAAAACACGCCATGAAAAGAAAAATGGCCATTACTCAGCCATGCATAACCTAATCTGATCAAAAATTTTTGTGCATGATTGTAGTCTGACTCTGAACAAATCTGCAGTGGAAGAATCCGGAAAAGGTGTAGCGCCACCTGTTGGCAACAGGAAATGACATGTTCTACTTGGAGCATCACTGCTCCAAGTAGGATGAGCCGACACACCTCAAAATGACGTCCACCTGTTGAAAAGCCATTGAAGTTTACTCTGACAAAAAACCATAACTTTCAAAGCGGGGGTGTGGTCGTGACAGAGCGGCAAAGTTGGGCGTCTCACCATGCACAAATGTTGCTCTCACATGCACATTCCTTGTCCGATCTCACTGAAAATCAATGAATATGATGAAGCTTCCATTCTGAACCCATGGATATGACAACTTTAGACGAGCTATATAGCGCCACCTAGTAATTGCATGGGGCACATTCTGCCCTGTATTTTCTCTGTGCTTTGTCCGATGTTCATAAAATTACAACAGGAGACACTCACAAGGGTCTTCTCTCATCGTTTAAAGTTTCATGGGTGTACACCTGACGGTGCCTGCGCAAGCCGCCGCCAAACAGGAAGTGGGTGATTGCGTTGCAGTCAGATAATTAAAAATTCATAAAAAATCATCCGTTTGTATCACGAGGCTGAGATTTCAGAATTAGATGCCTCTTACATATTTCCAACTTAGATATGCAGCACTCGCATGGGTGCAAAAAAACGGCTCAAAAGCGCCACCTACAATGTTTGTTTTCGCGAGCCGCGCCATGTTCTTTAACATACAAGCTTGATATTTACAGGACATCTTCATCAGATGAAAACCTACAAAAAAGTCTCTTGGGACCAAGCTGTCAGTTGAACAGGAAGTCTGCTATATTGGTGTCAATATGTCATTTTTGCTGTATTTTGGTCATTTGCAGGCCTCCTTCTAGAACGAACTCCTCCTAGAGATTTGTGAATAATGACTCCAAACTTTGGTTTTGTAAACTAAACACATGTCCGATGTTAAATTGCGAAGCTTTTAAGTTTTTACGGTTGTTTGTGACCGTGGCAGCACGTCAAAATTGGAGGTCGTTTCGAAAACACGCCATGAAAAGAAAAATGGCCATTACTCAGCCATGCATAATCTAATCTAATCAAAAGTTTATATGCATGATTGTAGTCTGACTCTGAACACATCAGACGTGGAAAAATCCGGAAAAGGTGTAGCCCCACCTGTTGGCAACAGGAAATGACATGTTTTACTTGGAGCATCACTGCTCCAAGTAGGATGAGCCGACACACCTCAAAATTATGTCCACCTGTTGAAAAACCATTGAAGTTTACTCTGATAAAAAGCCATATATTTCAAAGCGGGGGTGTGGTCGTGACAGAGCGGCAAAGTTGGGCGTCTCACCATGCACAAATGTTGCTCTCACATGCACATTCCTTGTCCGATCTCACTGAAAATCAATGGATATGATGAAGCTTCCATTCTGAACCCATGGATATGACAACTTTGGACGAGCTCTATAGCGCCACCTAGTAATTGCATGGGGCACATTCTGCCCTGTATTTTCTCTGTGCTTTGTCCGATGTTCATAAAATTACAACAGGAGATACTCACAAGGGTCTTCTCTCATCGTTTAAAGTTTCATGGGTGTACACCTGACGGTGCCTGCGCAAGCCGCCGCCAAACAGGAAGTGGGTGATTGGGTTGCAGTCAGATAATTAAAAATTCATAAAAAATCAGCCATTTGTATCACGAGGCTGAGATTTCAGAATGAGATTCCCCCATACATATCTCCAACTTAG
>JAUDJI010000558.1:0-13484 GCA_037389245.1 Oryzias sinensis | reverse complement strand
TTTTCGGAAGCAACTGTCCTCCTTTCAGGCTTCCACGGCGTGCGTTAAAAAGTTCTAATGCACACTCCGTCAGCCATTGACCCTTACATAATAAAAGACTGTGCCTGATAGAGGCCATTTAGGACGACAGTCCTCTGTCAAACCATAATGTGTGTTTATGTGTGTCACTTCATTTTAGTAGAAAAATTCAACTTCAAAATCATCACAGACCCAGCTGATCTGATGAAGTTTGTCCAGCATC
This sequence comes from Oryzias sinensis, assembly GCA_037389245.1. Lineage (NCBI taxonomy): Eukaryota > Metazoa > Chordata > Actinopteri > Beloniformes > Adrianichthyidae > Oryzias > Oryzias sinensis. The sequence continues at coordinate 13,243 of JAUDJI010000558.1, read as the reverse complement.
TCAAGGAAAGCAATAGGAAGGTTTGGACTCAATATTTAATATGCCCCCCCCTCGGGCCCCAAAATGTTTTTCTTTGAGTAGAGTTCTCTTTTTATCCCTGTAGATTGTTGACTAAAGTATTTTTCTTGTTTTGTAGAAAGCAGAAAACCAGGCTAAGAGGCTGGAAGAGAAACCGTCCACAAACAGTGCAACAGAGCAGCTCAGAGAAGAGGAGAAGGATGAAGATGAGCGGCTGCTGCAGGAGTTTGAGGATGAGGTGGCTGACCTGTCTGTGCCATCAGAGAAGATCGACGAGATCAAAGAAGAAATGCAGAAAGAGTTTGACAACATCATAAACGAGGTACAAAGACAAAGCAGTTGATGGAAAGATCATATCTAGTCTGGTTTATTTAAGAAACATGTCTAGTAATTGTACACTTTTTTTCACAAGTGGGCTCTGTCTGTCCTGTAGGCTCAGCAGGAGTTGGAGACGGAGGGTCTGAAAGGGGAGTTTGATCGCACCCAGGCTACTCAGACACTGGAGACCACGCTGGATAAACTGCTGGATCACCTGGAGGAGAAAGACGCTCCGGAGCAGCAAGCCGTCCAAAGGGCCGGCGACGCCACCGGAGGCGGCCCCCCCCACTCTCCCAAGCAGCCAGGTGAGCAGTCGGCTGGCCAGTCCAGCCAGAAGCCGCTGCATGTCCATTTGCTTTGTGTCATCTCCTCACGCCGTCCATGAAACGTCTATGTTTGGAACATCTGTCATCCCAGCAGAGACACACCTAGATTAAAAGGCAGTCTGTGCCATGGTGGTCTGTTCCTTTGCTGCCACTGATGTATACGTTTTGTGGGTGACTTTATGGTGAATAAGTTGAACCAAAAGTGAAATAACTGGAATCCGAACCATTGGATGACATCCCAGTCTCCATCCTGTGAGCCTGATTGCAGGTTTGAGGTGAATTGTCTCTTTTTTCCCCCTTTGTCTTGTCACCCCAGACCAAGCAGCTGACGACCATGTTAAGATCAAAATTACTAAATATAAGACAGGCAGCAGCCTTGATGGGGAGTTCAAAGTTCAGGAGATGGGCGAAGGAGACCCGCAGTGGCAGCACATAAAGGACGTGGTTAAAGAACAGCTAGAGAAGGCAGGACTGAAAGCAGAAGGTATGGAGGAGGAGGAGGAGGGCCTACCACTCTCAGGGGCTTTTCCATCTCTTTTCTCATCTTCAAACATACCACTTCATAAACCTTTAAGAAGTCATTTCAAATGGTGAAAGGAAAGTAAAAATGAAAGGTGTGTCACTCCATGTCTTTCTTTCTTTCTCATCCTCACTTTTGCCTTTTAACATGAGAAAGTTTAAATTTACTTCCAGAATCTTTATGTTTAACCAACGCCTTCTCTCTCTCTCTCTCTGTCTCTCTGTCTCTCTTGAAGGTAAAATTGAGGTGAAGATCCTGACGCGGAAGAATGTAGAGGAGGCAGATGATCAGTGGCTGACAGAGGAAGATACAAAGTCCTTCAGGGAGCTGCTCATTAACCTGCTGGTAACTGCAAAACTGTCGCACTTGTACTACAACATTTCTTCCAGGGTTTCGTCTCACACAGCTCCATGTGTTCACTTAGGTTTCTGTTTGTACTGTAAGTTAAAACCTGTCCAAGCTAGAAAGGTTAGAAAACCAACACCAGTTGTGTTGAAATACTTAAGGCCCGTACACACCGGGACGAATATTCGCCAGGCGTTATTCGCCAGCGTTTTTTCGCCACGTTTTTTGTGTTCACACCCAGGCGATTTTCGCTGACGATGAGCCGGGCGAACATGCAATTTCATTCCTTGACGTTAGATGGCGCTTAATGTAAACAGAAATACTCCTGTACACAAGGTGGCGCTGCGCAACTTTACGCTTCTTAAAGTCGCTTTACACTCAGAAGAAGAGAGCAAGTATTTACGCGATTGTCAGAATCAAACAAAGAAAACATGAATATTTCAAGCACCAGTAGCTCCAACTGGTGCTTGGTTCGGGGATATTTTATAATGTCCGTCATTATTTCTTCGCGGGAGTGTAGACGCTACTTGGCGTCTATCTTCTTCGCTGGTATGTGAGCTCAGAAAGGCAGTTTTGTGTTTGAGCGCCCCCAAGTTGCGTTTTACTGTAACTTCAGAAGCTCCAGACACGTGTGCAGAAGCGCCATTCTCATTGGTCGAATAGATTTCGACGCGACGCGTCGAAAAAAAAAACGAACCCGAGGCGTTTTTTTTTTTTTTGACGCTTTGACGCGTGGCGTTTTTTCGCGTCGGTGTGCACACTCACATTGGTGCCCTTTGTTTAGTCACGAGGCGTTAAACGTCGGCGAAAATCGCCGGCGAAATTCGTCCCTGTGTGTACAGGCCTTTAGACTGTTATCTTTGTGGTGTTCTGTCTGTTCTAAACACAAAGACAAGTCAGGTCTGCTGTATAGAACTTGAAAGTGTTAGTTATGCAAATATTCCAGAAAAGACTGAGACGGCGTCGCCTTTTCTCCATTGAGTCATCTATTGAAGCTCCGTTAATTAGTTAATCAATTAAGGTTGACTTTAAAAGAAAAATAATTCACTGTAGCAAAGGTTTACCTTTAATTTAGCTTTTGAGCAACTATTATTTCTTTTATTAAAAAATAAAACAGAAAGTGTCCTGTGATTGGATTAGAATAGTGATGGGAAATGTTTGTGATTGAGAGTTTCTGATTCGTCAGAGTTGAGTTTTGTGGACATGACTTTGGATTTGTGACACTCAGCAGCATTTTGAGCTGAAAAACAAAACTTTCTTTACTTTGCCTGCAGAACAGAATCCTCATAGGCTGTAAATGCATAGGTGGAAAAAGCTAAAAAAAAACCCAAAAGGTTTTCTTTGTCCGTTGCATTTTTCAGGTGTTTTACTCTGATCCCCTTTTGGTAGAAACATTCCCAGTAGTCTTTTCTTTATGATTGTGGCGTTTTTTGCCAAAATAAAACAGTTGTGAGTAGGGATGGTTGACACAAACTAAGCGCTCCCCACTGTTAAGAATTAAAAAAGATTTGATCAAAGTATAACTTTTATTTTCATTAGAATGTACGGTTCTGCTTTAACGACATCCACATCATGTTCCCTGCTGGACGCTTTCACACACAGAGGAGCACATTGGTACCCATGTTCATGCGAACAATTGTAGGTTTCTTCACATTGAACTCTGGCAGTGGTCATGTGACTCTGGATCTGTTGTGCCCCCCCCCCCTCCCCACAGACTGGAGGCACTGAGGAAGTTTACAAGGAACAAAAGAGGCAGCAGGAGTTGGAGAACAACTATCGGTTTGTGTGGGGAGAGAATCAGGAGGAATCTCAGTCCTCCAGCACATCGTCGGACTCTGACGACATGGACGTATGAGCTCACGTCGCCGCACTTCTGCCGGTCCAGTCATCAGGAGCCCGACGGGGAGAACGTGAAGGTGTCATCACAAATGGGGAGAATCCTCCTGGTTGCTGCTGAATCGAGCCAACGATGACACTTTGCACATTCAGGAAGAGCGTGTGTGTGTCTTAAGACTGCAATAACCTGATGTCTTCAACAGGCGTCGTTCATGTGTTGCACAGTGTCTGCTGTTCTAGTGCAGTTAAATAAAGCTGTTATCTTCCCTTTCATGGGATTCTGTTTTCATAAATGAGGAAAATAGCAGGCTGATGCATCGTTAGACATTTTCTTGCTTCCCGTTCAGAGGTCGTCAACACGTTTGCCACAGCTGTCTGCAGTTTTGCCATCGATGATCTTTACTGTACAAGTGAGGGACTCAGAAGAGGAGTTGGACTCAATAGAGCGTGTGAGGTTGCACAGGAAGCTCCACTTAAATCTATTTTGCTATTTATATGATTTTTTTTTTTTTTCCTTTTACCTAAAACAGCAGTGGAGCAGAAAATTATAAACTAGTTGATTGACATTCCAGCTCTTGGCGATATTGGTTAAAAGTTTAAAGTCACTTCAGACATGCTTTTATTTGTGCACAAGATGAAAAGATTCAGGGAAAATGAAATTTTGTTCCAATAAAAAAACGCTGGAAGGCCTATTTAAGTCTGTTTTGAACATTTAATTGATTTAGCACAGAAAAACAAACCTGCAATGCTCATAAAACCCTTCAAACGTGAACGTAAAGGGCTGATTTTGTACACGGCCACCTGGACTTCTGTATTTACATGAGTTTTAGCTCAGTATGTTCCTGAATCTTGTTTGTTTTTTATGTTTGCACTGCTTACATGATAATGAAGCTGTTTGAGTAAACGTGCTTACAATTTCTGCCTCTGTCCTTCATGGAGAACGCATTGACAGTAACTATATTTACAATTTCATTTAGATTTAGCTCTTTATTATATAATGCACATGTAAAAACAGTGAGTTCTTTTTAAGCACAGGATAGAAACATAGTGTAATGCTATTTTGATTATTTATTTTGTCACCCCAAACTGCAAAGAACATTACGCCATGGTAAAGACTACTACATTAGTTGTCTAGTAAGTAAGATTCAGTGTTGGAACTCGGCTGTTCCAGCAAACAGCTGGGTTGTTCCAGCGACGTTCTAGGAAGGACGACTGCAAACATTAAGACTTTACTGGAAACCACACAGGTTTCATAAACTTAAAAAAAAAACACTGTTTACTTCTTATCTGTTCTCGTTTGTCTTATAAATATGATCTAGAAACAATAAATTAGAGGTTATACTCAGATCAGATGACGTCAGCAACAAATTCTGCTATTGAACCACAGCTTTTATTAAAATTGGAGTAGCACCAGACACCCTACATGTGTGGTTCACAGGCGAATCACCACTTTAACTCGGTTATTCATTTTATTTATTTTAAACATAAAAAAACAATAGATTAATCATATACACTCGGAGACAAAAAGTAGTCAATCAATTTCATTTTATGAATGAAAAGGAAGAAGACGAAAAAATACAAAAACAGAACTTAAGGGAAAAAAAATATTTTAAAAAGGAGATGGGCAGAAGCTGAAGCTAAACAAATTTCTGTAGCTAAAATCCTTTTTAAACTTGTCATCTTGACATAAAAACATTAAGGACGTGAGAAACATCTGAAAACGCGTCTCTGGTGCAGCAGACATCTCAGTTAGTTTGCAGATAAAAACAATGCTGGTTTAGTCTCAGCTGTTAAGAACCTCTCCGTTCAAAATGCATTTGCATCATCTCAGGTTCTTGTTCCTAATATAAAGATCCCAAAAAAGTGGTTCAGGAGATGTGGTTAGAAAAGGATCTATGAAAAATATCAGTAATATGACAGAACTCTTGTAACACTTGGGTTCTTTCTCCAATATAAATCTGGGTTAAACTAACTTTATGGGTTATAGTGCACTATTTCATTGTAAGCCAAGTTTTTGTTTATTTTTCCTGCGTTTCTTCCCCCTGAGTTAAATTAGAAGTTGGTCCCTTTTTAACCTCAGGCTGGGTCAAAAACAACCCACCTTGAGTCATTTCTAACTGAAGTTTTTGGTGTGAACAAATGATATTACACTTGGGATGCAGAATTACATTCCTAATAAGATTTTGGTTAGATATGTATTTAAAAAAAGAAAACAAAGAGTGAAAAATATGTTGGTTCAAAGTTGCAATTGTGTTTGTCTTTATTTGAATAAAACATTTGTCTAGCAGGGAGGAAGGGTTGTACAAATAACAGGTTTAACAGGATATGTTAAGCCACTAAGCAGGACCGGAAAAAACTGGAATTTCACCTGGACTCATAAAACAGTCTGTGTTGTTGACACAAGGCTGCCTATGCTCATACATTTTGCCTGCCTTTTGCATACATTGGTCTGAAAGTCAAAATTGTTCTCCTTGAAGATGTGGCTGCACAGTGGAGCAGGGGTTAGTGTTCTTGCCCCACAGCAAGAAGACCCCCAGATGAAGCCCCAGCTGGGGGTCCCCACCAGCTTTATCCCACCATTCCAAAAAACATGTTTCATAGGTAAATTAGGTATGCATGGGTTTGGGATTAGTGACCCTAAAAGGGACAAAATTGGTTTATAAGTTGATTTTTTAAAATTAAGATGCGTTTAATTTATTAGTGAGGTTATGAGGAAAACGGTGCATCAGCTCTGTAGCTGAATTTCTGCAAGTGGAGGACTGTGCAGTTAATTTCTGACTAAATTTCTGAACCCCATTTCAGCGCATAACAAATCAAAAGAAAAAAGTATGACATCTCAGCCATTTATAAAACTTTGGGAAAAAAACAGCTGTTAAAATAAATTGAGACTGAAAGTTTTTTTATTGAATGTAAATAAATAAACTAAACGACTGCAGCTTTGACTTAATTTAATTTTTGGAATGCCTTTATGTCAGTCACCAGCTCACAGTTTTGAAGACTCTTTTATCTGCTCTTTTAAACAGAAAAAACCTTGTATATATGGAGTATTCTTTTTTATATATACAGATTGTTGAGTAACTATTGAACAATACATTTAAATTCCCCGTTAAAGACAACATTCAGTCTGAATTTGAGGGGGGTTATTTCACCTGTTGAACATTCTTCAGTGTTTTTTCTCTCTTAATAGAACACATTGTTTAAACAAAACATCATTTAGATTTTCATGAATTAAAATCACTATATAGGAGAAAGATTCTGTCAATCTATTAGGCAAATTTCCCCCAAATTTAATAAATTGAATCAAATTAAATGAATAAAATTTGTCTCTTTTTTACTTTATTTTTAAGGCTTTTAATATGTTTTAGCTCATTGAATAATTTGTAGAAAAAAGGTATTATTATGTTTAAATAGTTGTTAAAGTAAATGTGTGTTTATTATTTAAAACCCTTACAAATATGAATGGATCAGAACATAGTTGTAAACAAAGAATCCATTGAAAGAGTACGATCACACAGGGACATATGATCAGGGACATGTCTTGTAAAATTTCACATAGAAAATAAATATTTAAATTAAAATACATTATCTTGTTTTGGAAATTGTATAGTTGTTCTTTAATTGTATAAGTGTGTTTATGTTGTTGTAAATAAAAACAACAAAAACGCCCCTCTCACCCTCCGCGGGTGGTTTCTCCTCCAAGCTCGGGTCCTCTACCAGAGGCCTGGGAGCTTGAGGGTCCTGCAGTTTCTTAGCTGTTCCTAGCACTGCGCTCTTCTGGACTGAGAGGTCTGAGGTCTTTCCAGGTATCTGTTGTAGCCACTCCTCCAGCTTGGGGGTTACTGCCCCGAGTGCTCCAATTACCACAGGCACCACTGTCACCTTCACTTTCCAGGCTTTCTCCAGTTCTTCTCTGAGTCCCTGGTATTTCTCCAGTTTCTCATGTTCCTTCTTCCTGATGTTCCCATCGCTTGGCACTGCCACATCCACCACAACGGCTTTCCTTTTCCAAAAAGTGGGAATATTTTCTAAAATTTACATTTGTGAATAAAAGTTTTTGCAAATTTATTACAAGGTTATTAATACCCAATTTAGCCTTTTCCCCCTAATATTTTTAAACCAAATCTATTAATTAGGAAATTTAAAGGTGGACAATACATCTCATCACAAGTTAACAAGTGCTGAAAATCAAATAAGAAAGGTTTGGATCAGTCACATAAATAAAAAAGCTGCTGATCTGTTTCTGCAGAAATTTGTTTGTGTCAATATGGAATTTATTGTGAAGACAATCTGTAGACGGATAAATGACAAGTTAAGTATTTTTTTGCCTTTGGAATTGGAAAATAAATGTATTATGTCAAAATAAAACGAACTGTTATTTCTAAACATATATGCTCTCTTAAGTTTTCTTTTTCCTTCCGTCGTGGTTTGTTTAACCGGAAGTGGCTGTTTATGTGGCCGGAAGTTGTCGTTTAGTCAGCCAGATCAGATGTCGTTAATGTAGCGGTGTTGTGCAGTTTGGTGTCTTCGTTTTTATTTCAGTAACTACCTTTAACGTTACTGGAGTGGGATTACCATCAACCCGTCGGTCAGTCAGTCCGGAATTATTTATTTTAAAAGTGTAGCCGCGAGGCAACGGAGAACAACTTACTTCTAAAGTTGACATTAGCACTGTCCAACCGAGCTAGCTTAACTCAACTTCCCCAAAACAAAAAAATATTTAACTTAAGTGGACAACATTCACTGAAGCGTTTTTTTTAATTCTATTTTTGTGAAAGTAAATGGCTGAATCACCCTTTTGAATAGTTGTTTCCCTGTTTCGTTAGAGCTGTGAGTTGACTTGGTGAGTCAGTGTCGTGGATGTAGCTCGGCTGTCGTGAACAGCGGGAACGCTGCCCGTCTCTCAGAGATGACATTAACGCCGCCGTAGGGATGCGGTAGGGTGGCGCAGCGGGAATGGTGTGTGCGTCACCTCTGGTGAGTAAACCACACCTCACTGAAGGAGTGTCGCCGAACACCGCGACGAGCCTCGGTGACGGTCACTTGAAGCGGCCTCGTCGCTCGTGTATCTGGAGTGGGATCGCCGCCACAGCCACTCACTGCCTGCTCTCTTTCTCCACATGTGCAGCTTGTCCACGCGTGAAGTGCTGCCAAGCAATCACCTGGATCAGCATGAAGGCCGTGGGGTCCAGGTTCTCCTTTTACGCGGGGTTCGTCGTGGGGACTTTCACCCTGTACGTGTTTCTGCGGCAGGTGTGGTTTGAGCGGACGGACACGGGCGGCTTTGCTGATCCGGGTGAATTCCAGCAACAACTGGAGGAAGAAAATAAAATCTGGAAGAAGGAGAGATCAGCACTTTTCAACCTAAAGCACCCACACCACATTGGTATGTACTAAATGACAGAGAAATGCTGCGAACAGACCAAACTTCACATTTGTTCCTCTCATTTTTATTATGTCTGCTGTGAGGTTAAAAGTTTGATCCCCTAGAGAAAGAAAGAAAGAAAGAAAGTGAACATTCATTCACACACTGAAGTCAAACTACCAGTTCTGCATAGGAGCTGTCTTGGGACACACTAACACTGTTAAAGTGGAGGCACTGGTTTGATCAGTTCCAACTGTCTTTATCAGACTTACTAGTTAAACATATTTACTTAGCAAGCAGAAGTCAAGCTGACCTTTAATCTGCAGCTTTTCATCTTCAACTTTAGTTTTAGTATTTAATTTAAAAATAAAAACCTGCAATAAACCATACTATAAAACTTGATGCATTTTATTTTTAAGAGAAAAGAGGATGACTTTATGCTGGTAATCTAGATGTATTGCATGAAAAAAGCTACAGAATGTTCTTAATGTGTAAAATCTCACCAAAAAATATGCACAAAGAGAGAATTTATTCCTATTTATATAGATAGATGTTTTTTTTTTTACAAAACTTTAATAAATCACACTAAAATAAAGACACACTGTACATCAAAAGAAAAAGAAAACCTAAAGGGTAGCCCATTGCGGAGCAACAAAAAACAAACAAACAGTATGTAGCCTGTAATCCATTGGAACGCGATGTTATTATCCTCCCTGATAGTACTCAGAACTCCCTCCAGAGCCCACATACTTTTGAGCTTTTGAAGGTTGTCGATCAACTTGAAATAAGCAAATCCAACATCACATGACTTTTCAGAAGAGGAAAAAAACATAAAGGGAAAATCCACACAACCAACAGAGAGTAACCGATTTTTCCTTGTTAACCAGATAGCGAGTTTTGCTGTTGCAAACATAAAATTGAGAATGGTGTGTACATGTTTCCTGCAGGCCGCATAATCGGGGCCAAAATCGAACACCTCCCCGAGCCTGAGACACCAGTCTTCCAAGACTGTGAACAAACCCCTTAGCCTGTTACACTCAATTACCAAATTACTATCCTATCTATAGGTGGATAAATATCCTTTATTCAGTTTTAAATATGTTACTATTTTATCAAATGTTTAGTATAACCTCTGACATATTTCAGACACTATACTGATACAGAAGATAAGCAACAAACGAGCTAGCCGTCCACGACACTCACCAAGTTGACTGACATGTCTGATAATGCAGAGCTGGAAGAGCGTTATCCCGCTCATACCATGGTCATTTGCCAAAAAACTAAATGTTAATATCAAGTAGAAAAACTTCGGTCCTGTTATGTTTTTAACGTTTAAATCATTTTTCCACTAAAATCGGGCTATTTAGAGTGCGGTGCGTCACGTTGTCATGGTAACCAGCACCCGCACTAACCATTCTTGTTCTTCTTCTTTCTGAGAAAAGTGGTCGTCACAAACAAATAAACAGAGCGTCATTTCAGAAAGAAAGTTGGCCTCTTCCTGCAGGTTTTTGTCCAGATGATATGAAGCAAAAGTTTGATTACAAGCAACAAAGTCTAAATAGATCAATTTTCACCAAACAGGTTAAAGGAAACTATAAAAGCTCTCAAGGTTTTTCTACTGTCTTGCTGTTGTGATAAACTATTTTAGCTTAACTTTTCATTTTTCAAAAGTGACTGAAGTCTGAAACTGAATTTGTTCTTCAATCCAGACGTTTTTATAAAAGTGCTTCAGTTAGAAAGATGACGTGGACCAAACTCTGGGATGTTTGGCTGTTAACAAACACAAACCTTGAAGGAGAACTAAACTGTTGACCTCTGATTTCATCAAGAAGATTGGAAAACTGTTTGTGTGTTCGTTGTGGTTTCAAGGCATTTAAGAGGGAAAACTCATTGTAGTGCTGAGATGCTGTCACTTTAACCCAATGCATCATGGGAGATGTAGTGCCAACAGCCGGCGAACGCAGAAAGACTCACATCTCTGAGCTTTATTGTTTTGATCACTTGTTCCACGGTCTGACACCGGTTTTCTGTGGAAAGCTACACCGCTAAAGACGAGCTTTAGCTGATATTTTTGTCGAAACTGAGAGACTTTATGAGTGGAATCAGAACAAGGAAGTGAAGACTTTGACCACTTCTGATTGGTCAGACTGATGACGTGTGATTAAGACTCCAAGAATGATTGGTGGAGACAGTTATACTACAGACTTTTCCGAAAACAGCTGAAGCTACGGCTAAATCGTCATTTTTATCAAAATGTCTTTAATAGAATCCAATAAACACAAAGAAAAAAGTATTTATGATCTTTCATATTCCTAACTCCTCAGTGTTCTCAGGGCCTGTTTGGATGAACAGAGAGCTGAAATCCTGGAGATGGTAAATGTTTTTAGATCAGTTAATAAGGGCAATTTCCCACGGCACACCTGATTATCTCCCACAGCGCACTAATGTGCCGCGGCACACCGGTTGAAAAAAACTGAGAAAGCACTCTGGACCAGGTGTTTTTTTTCTTTTCTTAATTGGCTAATATTGAAAAAAATCCCCCTTGTGGTGTAAAAGTAAATTTAGAAAGAAACGCCATAAAGCCACTTTATTAGTTGAACTTTGATCTTTTACTGCGCCACAATGTCACAAATTTAAATGAAAACGCCTCAAAATGAGGTTTTTCACAGCAGTTATTTGGTTAAAAGTATTTGCCATAAAATGAATTAATTAATTATAGGTCACAGTTAATTAATTGCACAAAAACATTAAATGCATGACAGGACTAATAATAGTAACTAGATCCTTTTTAATTTCATTCAAATACATGTTTTTATCTCTTCTTTTCACCCCACTTTGTTTAATAACAAATAATAGCTTAGGGCATACAAAATTTGTTAATATCCACTTAACAAATAATTGTTGACCAGAAGCTCAACTTCTCTAAGGCCGCCTTTACACTGCATGGTTCAAGTTCCGATTTTTTCCTTTCATGTGGCACGGATCAGATATGATCGGTGAACGTGTAAGCAGGACAAAAGCGCATGGATTCCGTTTTTCTCAGATCGGATACAGGCCTCTCTCATTTGTGGAAATAAATCGGAAACAAATCGGATACGTGCATTTGCGTGTGCCATGTAAGCAGACAGATCGGATATTCCCCAGTAAATGCGAGTCGTACGTCAGTGACGTCAATTCAGGAGACCACCAACTGAGATCACATGACTTATTAAGGTGCTTTTTGTGCGCTGATTTTGCTGTCAGTGTGTTACCTTTCAGCCTCAGGCTTCAGACCGTAGTTGGAAACCGCTGTTATGTCCGGTCCGGTCCCGGTCGGGACGCAAACGGTAACTAATGAAGCGGGACACCGTTGCTATGGAACAGGCTAGAAGCCGTTTATTTCTTTGCTTGGATCAAACTGTTAGTGCAGCACAACGTCTGCAAACACTCCCTCATTCAAAACTAAGAGAGAGCACAGAAGCAGGCTGAGCAGCCCTACTTTTTCCTCTCCTGCGCATCCCCTCTCGTGCGCCTGCCTCATCCTGGAACGCCAAAGGCAACGCCTCCTTTTGTCGCTGCGTTGCCTCCATGACAACCGCAGTCACACAAAAGAAACACAACAAAAAGGGGAGGGTTTCACCGTGCTAAACGTTTGCCGTTTGGACCAACGCGCATCTTCTAAATGTGCTTTTATTAATGTTATGGTTATTGGTTATGGTTATATGGTTATTATTAAGGACCTGCTCGATCATAATTTTTGTTAATCCGTGCGGTCAGTGCTCATCAGCGGAAGGCGGAAATGCTGCAAAGTAGTCCTCAGAGCGTCTACGTTTGATAGTTTCAGCATTATATGGTGGAAATGCAAAAATCGGATACGGGTCACTTTGAAAAAAAAGTTAGCGGGTCGTCAAAAAAATCGGATATAGTCAGAAAATGGGATTTGGGCATCAAGACCTGCAGTGTAAATGCGGCCAAAGGGAGTGTTTTTCAGCCTTTTGTGAGTCAAGATCCGCTTTGTCCTGGACAAAAATCACAAGCAGCGGCTGAAAATGTAAAACAGAGACACTCTGAGTCCCTCCAGGTACTATAGTTGTAATATTGTTATTAGTTTTGGGGTAAAAATAATGATTTCTATATTTTTTTATTACTTAATTTTAAACTTAACTCAATTATTTTCAAAAGTGCTTGCAGTGTGAAACAGACTTTATCCTTTAATCCAGATGTTTTTTAGGCTGAATAATCTTCCATGTCCCACCTTACCATCGCTGGTTGAAAAACCTGACACTAAAGTATCACAAAGAGACTATTATTTTCATTTGAAAGGTCCTTTTTCAGATTAATCTTTTTTTTAAGTTAAAAACTAGTACTTGTGTTAAATAATTGTTTGTATCTCTTTCTAGGTGAGGACAGCCACTTGGCTGATGCCTTGTATAAAAAGGTGCGCATTCTTTGTTGGGTTATGACTGGACCCAACAACCTGGAGAAGAAGGCTCGTCACGTGAAGTACACGTGGAGTCGCCACTGCAATATAGTGATCTT
>JAUDJI010000557.1:0-13486 GCA_037389245.1 Oryzias sinensis | reverse complement strand
TTCTGAGTTCCAGCATCTGGGTCTGTCTCGCCTGAAAACCATGACAGTATATTTGAAACAAACAAACAAAACTAAAAAAAACAAACAAACAGACATACTTAAGAAATTCAACTAATGTCCAATGAGAAAAGATAATGTTATTTTTCACAAAAATGAACAAATCCATTGGATGTATTTGAGTACGATAGCTGGGACAAAGTTATCAAATCCAAAGCTTTGTGAAAACACAGGCGGCCGTGGTGCAGAGGTAGAGTGATCAACCTCTGCATGGACGATTGGAAGTTCCCGTTAGCATTTCTGCTAACGGATGCAGAAATGCTGCTCAGTCCTGAGAAACCGTGTAAACAATCAGGGGATTCATGTTTCCAGTGGTGTCCAGACAGAATCAATGCTGATGTCATTGCAACATGTTTCCACATTGCAGCTTTGAGCGCATGGATTTGAACTGCATCCACGGCTAAATGTTGTTGTTGGTCCGTGTACACAGTTCAATTCTAATCCGATCTTTGGTCGAAGACATTTTGCAAATGGAACCACAGCTAATGATGCTGATTAAATGCCTTTTATTAAAATGTTTATTCATCCAGTAAAAAGACAAACATATAGCAAACAGTCATACATATGGAGATAAAATAAGAATTGTAGTTGAATCTATGAATTGTTGGTGCTGATTTGTGAAGGAACTGGATCGCCACCATCAATATTACTAGATTGGTCTTTGTCTGTTTGCTGCTACTTACAGTGACGTTCAGACGCCGTCGCTATGCATTTAGTCAACAGAATGCTGCTGTTCCAGTTTAGGACAGGCAGACAACCACAATCTTCAGGCTGGCTCCCTCATTTCTTAACAGATTTTCACAAATCATAGCTCCAGTTAGAGGCTGGAGGTTGGGCGGTTTTGGTTCTGAATCTGTGGGCAAAATCCCTTTGGGTGGGTTGATCTGGGTCAGTTTGGCGGTTTGTACTGTTGGTTTTGCACAAAATTAGGAAAACGGCAAATAGTTTCTGGAGCAATCTCAGGTGATATTTGATTTAGTTTGAAGGTTTTATCAATGGACTTTAAGAACATTTTGATTCACAGAACAGATTTTTAGAAATCTAACCGCTCTTTCCTCCGTTTCTGAAGGACATTTGCTTCTGTTTTACATTTTAAATACATTTCAAACATGTTTTACTTCACTTAAATTCACAAAATGTAAAAATGCGGGAAACATGTCCACTTTTGATCATGAGATTGTGTTGTTTTTTCCTATTCTTCTTAAGTTTCCGATTGTTCTTAACGTTAAAAAAAGGAGGGGGGGGGGCACGGAAGCTCACATTTGATCTCTTTGCTTGTTAATGAAGCCCAATGGGAGTCCACTATTTCATATTTTGCTCTGACTAGCAGCAAAATTGTGGCTAAAAAATGTCCCAAAGTAGGAAAGTAATAAATAATGGATGATTGAACACTGATAATTACAGATAATTAATCCCTGATTCCTTTTTCTGGCAGTTTTTGTGGGAGTTCAGATGTTTTTCGATGACATTTGGGCTGAAAAAGCGTGACTCTATCTGGCAACACTGCCAGTGCGTCCCGTGAAGCTGCAGGACGGCCTGTTTCTGCCACTGAATGAGACGTGACTTGCAGCAGCTGTCGTGTGTGAGTCTGTCTGGAAGAAATCAAAGTTGTAAGATGTTGTGTATTGTTCATGTTCTATTTCCTGTCTGGCATTTGAAGACTTGATTTCTTCCATCTGATTTTCTTTCAGTTGCATAAGATCTTCACTCCGTACCACCATCACCTCTGGAGTGGGGGTCTCCCATTTACTTTAAATTTGAAGAGGGTTTCTCTTCTTTCCCCCCAGATGACAGCATTGTTGACGCATCCGGATCCAAAAGACAAGCACATTACGACCAGCAGTCTGCTGCAGAATTTAGCCCTCAGGAAAAAGAAGCAGTATCTGTTGGATCTTTAGTGCAAAAGCTCCTGCAGCCGACACACTGATATTTCAATAGAATGTCATTGCATTTTCTAAATGATGTGATTGACATCCACATCATTGTCACTGCAGAGGATTTTTTATGTTTTGGAAAATGAGAAAAGAATATGCATTTAGGTTTTTGGTAAACTGAGGTTAAGAGGACAGGTCTGGTTCTTGTTTGCCAGTGTAATCAGGAGCTCAAATAGAATGAAAACCTTCTGGTTAACAATTAAAACACAATGGGCAGAAAACTGAGCAGCTTTTGCTGTTCTGGAGCAAAAAGTCCTGGAGCGCTGTTGTGGCCTTCAGCACGGCAACACGCGTGTCACATGACCGAAAACAATCAGTTTAAAAGCAAACAAACAGCACAATGGGGACGTGTCATTAGGAATGCCGTTTAAAGTGATGAGATGAGTTAAGTTAGCATGACTTTCAGTGATGGAGACATTTGAAGCAGACGTGAAAAGCTCCGGTTTTCCTGATTACTGAAGCGGTTTCTGCCCTCTAAGTGTGGCAGAGCCTTTAGCAACACCAGGAAAGATCTGGTCTAATTTTAGAGGCAGGGAAAGAAGAGCAAACATCCTGACACCGAGCACCTGCTGCCTGATGTCCCACACTCGCTGAAACAGCTTCGGTTTGCTGGAAATAAATCCAAGGCTCAAATTCTCTCAGATCTGTTCCAGCTTAGCCCGTCGGTGCTCAGACAAAGATTCACTTCGTTCTATCAATGTGAGCAGAAATGTGGCCCCTCAGAAGCAGGGAGGTGGGCCCTCCCGTGTATAATAAGGCAGGGCGGAGACAGAAAAACGGCCCCAACACGTTCGGCTTTGGGATCAGTGGATTTAGATGTTAGACTTTATTTAGACATTCATGGAAAACACTCGATGACAGAGAGTGACAGCAACCTAAAACAGCTGAGATCACAGAAGGACGTTCAAACCCAAAACAGCATGCAGGACACCGAGTTCTCCACCTCAGTTTAAAGTTTGAATTGAAGAAAAACAAAGAGGTTTTTGCTGATGTCCACATCGTGCCATCCCATAATCTGATGATTATGTAATGCCGGGTATTTCGTAAAGGAAAATAGTTGACTTTAGTGGAAGAGGCTATCAAAGGCAATTTAAATGTGAATAAAATAAAAGTATGAAAATGCTATTTTTTTTTAAAGCTTGAGATTTTTCTCACATTGCACCAAATGGTGGGCTCAGAATAAGAATAAAACACTTAAATATGAGGTCAACACAAGCTTTTCTCTGTCTGTATGCATGAGGTGTCTTAAGATGCACATGCACGTGCAGCTATTCAGAGGCAGGTCTGCAGCTCTGCACCTGGCCGCTGGGTCGAATCGCGCAGCAGAAGCATCAGCTCGTCAATCGACAGCCTCTCCAGAGAGTTTGACTGGTTTACCTTCAGCAGGTGCCTGGCGAGACAGACTGCTCTCTGCTTGTTAATCCCGGCTCAGAGTGTCACAGGGCGTCTCATCCTGAAGGGATCTGAACTCCTGAGGAGTGAGCTGCCGTGCTAGTGACCATTCCAAAAATAGATGTGTTTTTCTCAGGGGGTGCTGTGGGGGGGGGGGTCCAGACCACCTGAGATGGTGGAGGTGCAGCCCCTAGAGGCAGCTGACAGCCAGCTCCACATGAATGGAGGATATGCTACTGAAACAGGGAGAAGACACTGGTTGATCAATCTTTGCAGGGATTAGCTACTCAGTCTGGGTACTAACTGGTTATTATTCTATTCTTCTTGTATGATCAAATGTAATATTGCATTCAGTCAGTGTCCCCATTAGAATTACAACAGAGATAACACATCTCTAAATATATGCAACTCAAAAAAATAAAGGAAACACTACAAAAACACATACCTGACCAAATGAAAAATTCTTATTACAGTTTTTCTCCATTGGGTTGGCTCATTTCTTGAAACAGAAATTACATTCTCAAAACAACATGGACAAACCTCCAAACCACTCGGCAATTGTTCACAACAGAATGGCATTTCTCATTAGTTTCATCAAATTGCAAATGTCTTAGTACATGTCTCAATGTCTCAGTACATCTTTCAAATGATTAAGTACAGGTAGCCTTCATTTAGCACAGATTCCAAGTGAATAGATCTTGTTGATGTAAACTGATTGTTGATTCTCAGTCTGATGGTTGTTCGCTCCAAAATGAGTCGGCATCATTTCATTGTGTGAGTCATCACAATAGTCTGTTCAATTGTCAAAATCAGTCAAGAACATAATACATGAATACGATATATGAATCACTTGGAACATTTGATGAATTTATTACAGAAATTGACAGTCAGGTGAAACTAGAACTTGACTAACGAAGGAGGAAGTCCCAGGCCAGCGAGGGGGCAATATGACTGTGTGTGCTGCCATGTCTGAGAATGGTGTGGCCACTCACATCCCCAGTCTTGGCCCATACAATACACAGAAGATCCTTATCTTCTTGGACCGCCTTCATTTTGATTTGATCCCTGAAACTGAGAGAGGTCTCTTAGGGCCTCACCTACCACTATATGTTATTGTATGGGACAATAGGAATTTCCACCATGGCCTCATCATCAGGGTCTGGTTCACTACTCATCCAAGGATGGTCATAGCGTTCCTACCACCTCACTCTCCTTTCCTCAATCCTATTGAGGAGTTTTTCTCCACTTGGAGGTGGAGAGTGTGTGAGCATTGGGCTCAAGATCAGAGGTCCCTGCTCCATGCAGTGGATGCTGCGTGTGAGGATTTTACAGAAGATCAGTGTAGGGATGGTTGCCACATGCACGCCGTTTCTTCCCTCGTTGCATCGCAAGGGAGAATAAACGCTGTGATGTGGACGAGAATCTGTGTCTAAACAGACAGCAGACTGTGGACGGCCAGCAGTGTGAGGACGATGGCCAGGAGAGGGAGGGTGAGGACAGCGACCAGTGAAGAACTGTTAGTTGTGAAACTCAAGCATTTTTTACAGCACTGTAGGCTGCAGATCATTTTCATTGTGTTTTGTTTGTGTTTAAATTATAAAGTATTTTATGCGTACTTCCAGTTCCGGGTTACAGCACGGGACGCGTGTGGGCTCATGGCAGCAATAGATTCATTCATTTTCTTAACCGCTTTTCCCTTACGGGGTCACGGGGTTGCTGGAGCCTATCCCAGCCACTTGTGGGGGAAGGCAGGGGACGCCCTGGACAGGTCCCCAGTCTGTCGCAGGTAGAATGTCCACAAACACACTGCCATTCACACTCACACCTATAGACAATTTAGAGTGACCAATTAACCTGTGAAGCATGTTTTTGGACGGTGGGTGGAAGCTGGAGATCCCAGAGAGAACCCACGAATGTACAGGGAGAACATGCAAACTCCACACAGAAAGGTCCCTCATTGATGTTGTGTTTCACGTCCCCCAGCCGGGACTTGAACCGGAGGCCTTCTTGTTGTGAGGCAAGAGTGCTAACCGCTGCGCCACCGTGCAAGGACCGGGCCAAGGTTCTGGTTGTTAACACCATGAAGGACTTTGAGAAGTGTTTGATCACGGTCGTCTGAACCAACATGCAGTGATAAATCAAAGAGCCAAATAATTTCAAGAAATATGAAGCCTGGATTCATCATTTTTTCTCCAAAAGTCTGAAGTGACCTGATTATCAGCAAAGCTCTGACCTGCAGACAACTTGACCTCAACTCTTCAGCTGAAGAAGGATATGGACCTCTATCTAATGTCTGCAGACATGACAGCGAAGAGAACTATGAGCTTTGTTTTAAACCGAGAAGAACGGCTGTTAATCAGCAGAAGAAGAAGAAATACCAACCTTGGTCTTTCGACAAATATGGACCCTTTTTGCTTTTTATTTTACTTCATTACTTTATCAGAAAAAAAAAGAAAAAAAAAGAAAAATACAAAAGAATAATAAAATAAATGATTAATCAATTATTGAAAATTGTCAAATTGATTGACTTTTAATCATATTACTTCACTTGATTCAAAAAAATTGATAAGCTGATTCATGAATTTTTCCTAATGAAACATAATTTTGCACATATTATTAACTTTTGATACTTGACCAAATTATGCTAAGAAAATTCCTGAAACAATGTTTGGTCTATTTTACTGATACAGTATTATTTTTTAATCATATCAATGACTTTTATAAGTAACATAATCTGCACATATTTTGGATACTTCATTGCCATGTTGATTTCTAAAAGTTATTTCTTACAGAATAATTTAAGTAATTCATCTTTGTCATCTGCTTTCTAGGAACCGGATATTGATAAATCATGTAATAAAATGGTTACAGTAGATCAGGGGGGGATTATATAAGTTCACTTCCTTCCACTCCCTTTCAAGCAATATTTAATTTTATGTCTAATTATTCTAAGTTTGATAAGTTATTGTATGAATGTATAACTGATGATTGTATTGTTGTGTGTATTATTCCTATTTGATTGCTTGAAATAAACCATTTCAAATGCTGTATACATTTTCTTTTTACTCCGATGTATGAAAGTTACTTTATGTGTGTGAATGATAATGGTTACAATTTCCTTGGCAGTATGAGTGCAACGTGTGCTGTTATACCTAAGAGGCTACTCTCACCCTTAAAATCATTTTTCTTTTTTTCAGTTTTGTACAAAATTGTATTCTGTTAGCGATACAAAACCAGAACAGTTACCATTGTCAATAAATGACTGAGCTAAGACTGAAAGGTGGACATGAGGGATATTTCAATGGTCCTCTGCTATAGTGACAAAACATCTAATCATTCCGGAATTGCAGTGCCTACACAATGCCAAAGGGACAAAGTATTTTGGGGGCACTGACTGTTTAAATGAGAAGGAAATGTAGTTTTGACACATGAGTGAATTGTTTTGGGAGAGATATGAGCTTTTGCAGGTGAACCATGGTGTTGTGCCGAACCATCCACATTATTTTGACAAAAGCACCAAGAGTGTTGAGAACGTCCGGTCTGATCAAGAAATGAGCCACAGCAACTGAGAAGGATCTTTGCCTTTTTGGTGGCACTGACTCTTTACGTGGGAAAGGAATTTAGTTTTGAAGCATGAGTGAACAGTTTTGGGAGATATATTAGATTTTGCAAGTTTGCTATTGTGTTGTGATAAACTCTAAGACTGTTCTGCCAAATGATCTCAAGTTTTGAGAATGTAGTTTCTGTTTCAAGAAATCAGCCAAACCAATGCAGAAAAACTGTAAGTGCTGCTGACAACACCACACAAAAATGATTAATGGAAATGTATCCGCCTATGGAGGGTGAAAGTGGAAAAACACACTACAGGCTGATCCAGCTGTTATGTCTCTGAAACAAGTCAAAATGAGGTTTAGTAGTGGGCGTGGCCTCCACATGCCCATATGGATTATGTTACTTGAAGAGAATCTATCTGATCAGAACTGGATTTAAAACACTGTAAAACTACCAAATGAATGATCTCAGTGGGGGGGGGGGGTTATATAAGCTTGCTTCTTCCCACTCCTTTTCAAGCAATAAATCAAACTACACTTATACTTTAGCTAATTATCTCTATATTTAATTAAGCAAATGTGATTTAAGTGGCATTTTTGTTTTGTTTTATTTTCTGTCTTTTTAATCTATGCATTTCATAATTTCTGTGATGAGTTTGATAAATATGTGTAAATTGTTTATTGCTTTGACTACGATGCTTGAAATAAATCAATAAATCAAATCAAATCAAATCAAATATGACTTCGTTGTAACGGCTGGGTTTGCTTCTTATGAGGCGGCGGATGGTCTCCTGGGGAATCTCCTCCTACACCTGGACCAAATCATCCACCAACTCCTGGACTGTCTGTGGTGCAACCTGGCGTTGGTGGGTGGACCGAGACATTTGTCCCAGATGTGCTCAACTGGATTCAGGTCGGGCAGGTCGGTCTGTTCTATCTATACCTTCATCTGGCAGAAACTGCTGACACACTCCAGCCACATGAGGTCCAGCATTGTCTGCATTTGGAGGAACCCAGGGCCAATCGCACCAGCATACGGTCTCACGGGGTCTGAGGATCTCAGTACCTAAAGGCAGTCAGGCTGCCTCTGGTGAGTGCATAGAGAGCTGTATGGCCCTCCAAAGAAAAGCCGCCCCAAACCATTACTGACCCATTCCCAAACCGGTCATGTTGGGTAATGTAGGCAGCAGAACGTTCTCCACGGCGTCTCCAGACTTGGTCACGTCTGTCACATGTATTCAGTGTGAACCTGCTTTCATCTGGGCGCCAGTGGTCAATTCACCAGTTTTGGTGCTCTTCAGCAAATGCCAAACGTCTTGCACGGTGTTGGGCTGTAAGCACAACTCCAACCTGTGGATGTCAGGCCCTCATTCCACCCTCATGGAGTCTGTTTCTAATAGATTTTGTGGTCTGTACAAATGTTTGGCCGGAGGTCATTTTGCTGGAAGATGACATCCACAAAGGAGGAAGTGGTCCTGATGCAGGGTTGTGACCCTCCTACGACCTCCTCCATATCTCCTGGTTCCTGGTGTACTGGCCTGTCTCCTGGTGGCGCCTCTGTGCTCTGGACATTACGCTGACAGACACAGCAAACCGTCTCGCCACAGCGTGTGTTGATGTGCCGTCCTGGATGAGTTGCACTACCTGGGCCACTTTGTGGGTTGTAGACGCCGTCTTATATTACCTCTGGAGTGACAACACTGTTGGCATTTAAAACTGTAGCTTGGTAGGTGTGTAATGATTCACTTTAACAATGATTCAATTTCATTCAATAGTTTTCTTGCAGATCCAATTCATCGTTAATATTGGTTCATTAGATCAAATTCTCTGAACCTAAAGTGGATCCAGATCCTCTGCCCTAAAGTGGATCCAGATCCTCTGCTACAGATCCAGATCCGACCCAAAGTGGATCCAGATCCTCTGTCCCAAAGTGGATCCAGATCCGTCCCAAAGAGGATCCAGATCCCTCTCCTGGAACGGTCCAGGATCCAGATCCGTCTCCCGGAGCGGTCTAGGATCCAGATCCTTCTCCCGAAGAGGATCCAGATCTCAGCTCCCAAAGAGAGATCCAGATCCTCTGCCCCAAGCGGGATCCAGATCCTCTGTCCTAAAGTGGATCCAGATCCTCTGCTCCCAAAGTGGATCCAGACCCTTCTTGGCCCTAAAGTGGATCCAGATCCTCTGCCCTAAAGTGGATCCAGATCCTCTGCCCTAAAGAGGATCCAGATCCTCTGTCCTAAGGTGGATCCAGATCCTCTGTCCTAAAGTGGATCCAGATCATCTGTCCTAAAGTGGATCCAGATCCTCTGTCCTAAAGTGGATCCAGATCCTCTTCCCTAAAGTGGATCCAGATCCTCTGCCCTAAAGTGGATCCAGATCCTCTTCATCCAAACTTCCAGACAGAAATTCCTGCCACTGAACAGTTTTCCAGATTCTTGGATTTCTTCCAGATCATCAAGTTAATGAAATCTGTGTCCAAACCAACCAGTAAACTAGAATGAATGTCAAATCCATTCACATGTTAGTTTCCTAAAGTTCACCACTGTTGTTCTTCCACATCCAAAGAATCCAAAGGGAACATTCTAAGAACATTCTAGACACTGGATGGTCACATGACTTTATTCACAGTCTGTCCACACATTGGACTGGAATGATGGACTGATCCGTGTTGATGACATCACAGGTGTGTTATCCGCTGTGATTGGTCGGCTTTATGTTATAGTAAAATAAACCTACTGGACCTAATTTCAAATGGTATTTTCCAAGAATCAATTCGATTGTGCCTCAGACTGATCGATCTGGTTGGATCGTAGGAATAGAAATTGATTCATCCCCCCCCCCCCCCCCCACACACACAACTTGGTTATCTGTTTCTGGCAGTCACACTGAACTAAATCTGCGTTCAAACGCGATTGGTGGCTCTAATTTGCGTGTGCCGCCTCTATTTGGATGCTTGGTGAATTCACTGCCTGAGGCTTGTCCAAAAAGGTTCACCGTCTACTACAGGAGCTGCATCTGAATGGCGGCTGCTTGTATCAGTACTTCAGAAGAGGGAAAAAATAAGAATAAAACCAATGAAACTTTCTATTCTTGTCTTTTTACAAGTAAGAAAATAATCATGAACCTCTGGACAAGAACAATAAGCTTCTCCCCATGTTGGTTTTAGACTCCGCCCACTAATTGCATCATTGAACATGCCACCGGCCAAAGCTAAGTTCCTGATTGGTCGACATGATGCATCTTCGTCATTCTGATTTTTCACTCTGGAGGCGTTCAAAAATTGCTCATATATTGTGTTGCTGCCCGACTGACGCACCGTGTCCAAACTGAAACATCAAATGGATCTGCAGGACCTCAGATTCCGTCCGTACTCTGACCTAACATTGAAACTAGACGCCTCTGCCATGGAAATTGTGTTCGGTTTGAACACAGCTTCAGACACGGACAGACAAGTATCTGTTGATACACTTAGGATTCTTAATGGTGGAAAAAAAGCCTGAAGTGGCTAGCCCCGCCCACCTTAAGAATGTGCTGATAATTAGCAGGAAGCTCAGACTTTTCTGTCCACCTGTGGGTCCACTATCAATAATGCCAAGTTACAATGTCCCCTCCTCAAGAGCCACAACCCTGCCTGTTTTTCAGGTCTTTGGATTGCTGCTGCTTAGCTAAGTTAGGTGATTCCACGTCCTGATTGGCTGAACTCACCTGATTTAGGTAGTCAGCATCCTGCAGCCCAGGAAAATCCTTCAACAGATGGGGGGGCTGGTTTGCTGCCCTAAAGTATCATTTTACTTATTCACTGAGATAAATCTGTTTTAAATTTGTAATTTTCAATTCCAACGGCGAATTAGACATACAGGGTAAATATATGACGTCTTAGGACTCGGATTGTTGCACCTCAGGCGTTGTCACTTGGGCTGCACACCCCGTGGTAAAGCCGGCTGCTGGACATGGGATCTGATCGATACTGGTAGGACTGAGGCTGTAGCTGATTATTTTTGCAACATAATATCTTGCAATCAGCTGTCATGATTTTGTCCGACTGTCAATTACTCAACAATAACCTCCCTTGTCCCCCCCCCCCAATCTGCAGTTTTCAGCACGTTGGGGTCAAGTAGAGAAAACTTTGGCCAAGATACCCCTACCACCTCAGGTTTGGCCTTTGCTGTTCAGAATCCTCTGTGATGTTAGAAATAATCGTTTCCACGTTTTCACGTCTCTGGACGGAGAGCAGCTTAATGAAACTTGTTGTTGGTAAATCCCTTCAGGGGTCACCACGGTTTGGCAGAAGGATTTATGCAGGACGCCTTTCCTGAGACAACCCTGCACTTTATCTGGACTAGGGACCGGCACTGGGGGACCCAGACTTGGGCCCCCTAGTGGCCACATAGTAGCGTGTAGGGCTTTACTCTGGATAAAGCTCAAGCTGGCCTCCTGGAAATCAAACCTGCATGTTCCAGTCCTGCGCTTAACTCAACTGTTAAACAGTTTGTTCTGGAACTTAATTTACATTTCTTTGTCTTTCAATAACCCTTAAAACCAAAATGCAGAAGACAGACCATTTTTGATCCTTTGAGTGAATATTCTGTTCTGCTGCGCCGAGGCTCTGGAACTCCCTCCCTATCAATCTCAGAACATCACAGACCCTGGACTCCTTTAAAGACATTTCTATTTAAAAAAAGCCTCTGACTGCTGATAGTTTCATTTTTCTGCTTGTTATGTGCTACTTTTATACTTTTATGTTAGTTTTGTATTAAAATGTGCACATTATTTCTTAAGTTTTATTCATATCTTGTAGCACTTTGAGGTTTCATTAAATGAAAAGTGCATTATAAATAAAATGTATCATTATTGGTGCGTGAGACAAGCCTGTCCTCAGTCTGTGTGCAACACCCTCCCACCTCTGCTCTGATTGGTCCAGCCTGACACATAGGCATTCCTGAGTCTCTATTCTTTTATGGGACTCAGTTGCTGCTACGGTGGACCGTTGGATGAACCTGTGGTCTCAGGTCAAAGTTACAGAAAGGATTTTTCTGTCAGTAATAGAAACAGTGTTATGCCGATGATATGGTGTTTTGTGAGATGACTAGAAAATGTGACAGCATGTGTTACAGGTATAATAATGTTGGGACATTGGTGGAAAAACATCCTTCTCTCTCCAAATTCTTGCCCCATTAAATGAAATAAACCACTGGGGGAGGCTCGGTGTCATTCAGTCCCTTCACTGCTTTTTATGACACCATGCGCTTTCTTTTCCTGATGTTTTGTTGTTAATCTCCTGTTCTCCTCCACACCAAATGTATGGGCTGATGGACACACACAGACTTTCTCTCCATTGTCTGGATGCCAAGCTGATGCGTAAGCTCCCTGTCTGCCTTCTATCACTGTATATTTAGCAACAGGAGCTTCTCAGCTGCTCCTTTCTAGAACCTGAGCCCCCCCCTTCCATCCACACTATTTTGTCTTTCTCCTTCTCCAGGGTCAAGGCTGGTCCCTCCACCCTCCCCGTGTCTTCCATGTATTAACATATACTCTTGGAAGAGGCCGACATAATCACACAGCCAATAAGGACCCGGTGATCTCAAGCACTGTTTTAGCACAAGGACTTATTCTCTGAGCACAGCCTCCACATTTTTAGACGCTCGTCTTTGTCGCCAGAGGTGCTCCTCTTCCTCTTGGAGGTAAGTCACATGCAGATTTCAGAGCATTTACTTTAATGAAGCGGTGTTTTTTGTGACAAACAGACAGCATTCAGAGGCTTTCCTCTTCGGCAAAGTCAGATAAAAATGTGATTTTCATGGCAGAACATGGACGTTGTTAGAATTGAAGCGTTGTTGTTACACAAAAACAGTTGTAAAGAGCAAAAACCTTCAGAACAAACGACGTGATAAATCAGACAAAGAGCCTTTAAGGAAAAAGGAGGGAAACAAATCATTTAAAGGAAATCCTATTTATTGCTTTAGAAGATGCTTTAAAGCTGTTTAGTTGCATAAAAGTTTTCCTTCCTTGAGACGAGTCGCTGGGTGGATGAAGCGGCGCTGAGGCGATAACGGCGTGATTATCATCACAGAGTTCCACTGCAAAACACGTTCTGCCCCTTTCTGCCTTCTTTCACTCCATCTATCCGGTCTATTTCCTTTTCAACACCATGACTGAGTTTCAAAAACGTTGTCACTCTGAAGAATGAAGGAGCGGCTGACTAAACAACACAGCATCCAGAGGACCGCCGCGCTCTGAGCTGTCAGCTACAGGTCCATCAAACGGCTCGGTGGATGGTGCTTTGATGCGTATTGGCAGTCTGAGCACAGAGCAACTCCCTCTGGATCAAGCAGAAGGATTAAAGCTGCTATTTGGACACTGACATTTGATCCAAAGCTAATCCTAAGAGTCCTCTGCAGCTGTGCTCACTGCTAAGTGCAACGAGGCATCCAACACTTTATTTTTACATCCAGTTTTTCTGGAAGAGAAATATGTGAAGAAAGGAAATCCTGATCACAGAGCCAACCCCATCCAGCTAACTATGCTACTAGATTCCTTCTTTATTCAGTATCA
>JAUDJI010000556.1:0-13486 GCA_037389245.1 Oryzias sinensis | reverse complement strand
AGTTCTGTCAATCAGGCTGTTGTTGGGGAGTTTGGACCAATGGGGTTTAGCTATGGGCCAAATAAGGGAATAGGAGGGCTGATGTGGGAGGAGGAAATAAAAGTTATGGGAGAGCGCTCTCAGGAGACATTTTTACATCTGCCAGCAAGCAGCAGATGTCCTCCTAGCACCCTACCCGCCAATTTTAACTGCACCTTAGACATTTAGAGCCCCTTGGTGGGGAGGGTGAGGGGACATCACTGTGAGTAATCAGGAGATGTCCCCTTAGTGCCCTACCCACCAATTTTAACTGCAACCCCCTTGGTACACACACCCCTCCCCCCTCAATATATACATTCCAACATAAACAGACACACATGCACACACCCTCTCAAACACACATACACGCACACACACATTTTGCAAGGAAGGTGGGATCTAGGACCATCTGTCTCCTACCCCTTCCCTGGTGGGGGGTACGAGGCCCTTGGCAACGGCGGCCGTGTCCCCTGGGTGCCGGCTTCCTGGGCCCGGCGGTGCTCTCTCCGCGCGGGGAGGGGGTTCACGATACACCTCAGCCGGGGGTGTTCGTGTCCCTGGGGGGTGGGTTCTGGTCCTTGCCCCTGAGCGCTGGGCCCCGCCTGGTCGGGCCATGTTTTCAACACCCCTGTGGTTCCCCAGGGTGCCCCCCTCCTGGGCGGGGGCAGCGGGCCCCTGCCTTGCTCCTCCCTGGACCAACCGTGGGCCGGGTGGGTGGCTGCCTGGAGTGCGTAGCAGGTCTCCCTTGTGGGGTCCTGGCTGGTACCTGGGGTTGGGGCGGGGGGATGTTCGGAACTCCTGGGTGGTGATGGGGTGCTCGTCTGGGGCTGTGGGCGTCCTTCTCTGCTGGGGCCCTGCGTTGGGCTCACCCGGTGCGGCGGGGGACATGAGTGCCATCGATGTAGAAGGAGGATTAGGCTCTATCATTTTCATAACTCTTTGTATTGCTAAAAAAACTATTTTAATAATTTGGAAAAGCAAGAAAAATATAAATATAAGTCAACACAGAAATCTGCTGCTTGATCAGATCAGCTTGGAAAAAATGTCAGCCCAAGGTTCAAGTAACTTTGAAAGAATTCGGTCTCTCTGGTCTCCCATAGCTGACTTGGTTGGGGGGGGGGGGGGGGCGCTCTCTTTCCCCCCATTTCCCCCTCTTTCACCCCATGCCTCCCTGCTCTCTGGCTCTGGGGACCTCGCGGCGGTCCTGCTGGCGGACCCTCAGTTCTCATCTGCCTGCCAAGCTGTTGGACAGGACAAGTAAAAAAAAATAAAAAGAGATTCAGAAGTTGCTGAATGTTTTGTACGCCATTGGTTACGGCCTACAGTAACCAGAATAAAAAACCTTAAAAAGGATTAAGTCTCAGTGCCTCAGAAAAAGGGACACTACAACATTGGTGTTAGGAATAATTAGAAATAGAATAGTTAGAAACTCCCTTTTTTTACTATTATTACATTTACCTATACCTTTTATTACACTTTTGGTTTAAACTTAATTCACTGAGTATGTATTATCATCTCAAAATTATATTGCATCCTAACACAGCACAACCAAGCTATTGTCCTCACAGTTTTCTCCTCATCCTCCCTTTTTACTTTTTGTGTGTTCTGGTGTTTGTGCTCTGGCAAATGTCTGTGGGAACATCAGAGAGATCTGACACTTGAAGCTTTATGACCTTCAAGTATCCAGCTTGCAACAGCATGTGAGTGGGTTTTTCACACCATAGATCCTCAGACCATCTTCTGAATATGTAAATGCCAGGTATATATATCAAGCCCTTTTCTGAGTGTCTTTGTTCGGACTTTGAATGCATCTTGTTCATCTGTCTGTAACCCTGCGTACAAATCTGTGCTGTTTTGTGCGGAGTAAATCTTCACTGAAGTTAAGTAACTGTCTCTGAGTCTTATTCATTATTTCTGTGTGTTGGAAACTGAAAAGGGAAAAGAACCAACCTAATAATAATATTTTTTAATACAGTCCTTTCTAGAAAATCCAGTTTCCTCACAATTGGACTATACCATAATTGATAAACATGTTCTATAATTGATGTATGTTCAGTTTACATTGTTCTAATTAGTTAACAGTTTTTTTTTGCCAAAAGTCTCTGTCCTGTTTTATTATACACATCAAAATATTGTGTATTTCCAAATTAATTCTAAGATCACAACAGTTCAAGGAAAAAGTATCTGTACATTGGTGATGGTAGCCCTGTAAATACTTGGCATCGGATTGATACCAAAAAGTACAGCCCAGTATATGCAAATCACTGACATTAGCACACCTAAGACAGTTCTTTTGTTCGCTGGCAGCATTCTTTAATAATTTGTGCATCTGAGTCATGGATCTAACGAATAGTAGTCATGACACATGGTTCTCAGCAGAGTTATCACAAAAACACCTTCAGGGGATTTGATGTTTTGATGTTGTTAGAGGGAAACTCTTTGTTCTTTAGTGAAACATAACAAGTCATACAAGGAAACGATTTAATTACCAGAGTGTTGCATATTCATTCAATGACACATGCACACACATTTAACGTGATTTGTATTTTTTGTGAGCATCATCACTCCATTAGAAATTAAAGACTAAATGCTGAGATCATTAGCAGCATTTTAATGTTAGATTCATTTTGTGTGAAATTTGACATGTTCTCCATGAACATGCTTTCATTTGTCGTTTCCTGGGTGAATTGGTGAATCCTAGTTGTTGGTCAGTCACAAGTATCAGTCTGTGAGGTTGTTGTTTGTGTGTGGGCAATGGATTGTGAAGCAGAGCATGATAAGTAAACTGAATTAAGAAAAACTGATCGATTATTAAAAATCCTATCAAAGCCTTTTTTAATTTTATTTAAATGTATTTCAAAAAAGTCATTGAGATTAAGAATCTCTTTTGCAAGAGCGTCCTGGCCAAGAGGCAGCAAAACAACAACAACACACATTTCTCATTTACACTTACACTCAATCAACATAAAAAGACAGTCTTAAATAAAGCATTTGAAGTTTGATAGCTTTGTTTCACATTGACCCCATGTTTTGCTCAGAATCACACGTTCACGGTGTATCAACAATCAAGAATATAAAATAAATCATTGAATGTATTCAAACTAACAAGACAGGTTTGTCTGAACGTTTTAATTTACGAGAACTGAAGAGTTGAAAACAGGTTTGTTTTATTTTGGTGCCAGTTTTAAAGTACAACTGCCAACATGCAACAAACCAAAGACCTCCTGTTTTTAATGAAACTTGATCAAACTGTGTTTAGATAAAACCTAAACAAGAGAAAACGATGTCCCTCATTTTATTCTCCATATCTGATCCGGCAGAGGTTTGTTAATTTAAATGTATAATAACAACCCAGTATTTGACATTATCTCCTTTGGCACTCCAAAGACAGTCCTTATGTTTACTGATAGCAGCACATTTTTAAGAGATCTAAAGACAGCTGAAAAGATTTGATTATTGTTTAAACAAACTTTATGTTCTTTAGTAATTCACCAGAAAAGTAGGTTAGTAAGTCACCTTCAGATTGTAAAGAATCAATTTTGCATTTGTAAATTCAAATGGTTCCAAACTGCATAGCTTTTGTTTAATTATTTCCTTTAATGTGCCTGATCTGACCACAGAAGACAGACTCTAAATTGAAACCATGGACCCCACAATCCCAACAGTTCTCTCATCCTTTGCTGGCCTTTCTGTGACCTTGACATTTCCTTTACTCTCCTTGTCCTTTTCAAAAATGAATCAACTTCATTGAGTTTTCAATCTACAAATCTATTGTGCATGAGGAAACATCATAATACTTATGTATATAACTGAAATGTATCTTTTTATTCATTTTTTGTAACACAGTACAAAATAATTCACAGGTCAAAAATGACCCATAAGACAATCTTTGTACCCTAGTGGTGTTCAGCCCACATTGAAGCCCCCTAAGTAAAAGCCAGGAAATATCAAGTTGGGAAATGGCAGGTTAATGTTTTATTTTTACAATGAAACATAGTACTGGGACACTTTTTACCACAAGACAACACAAGGGTTAAGAAAGATTCAATGAGACTGGCGATAACAAACAGTAAATACAATATACACTCAATGACTGAAATTCACATGGTAGAATCATTCAGACAATAATAAAAGCATATAAAGACAGCAATTCTAAAGTTATTAGTACACTATATGAATCTCTAATGGAGTATGACAAAAACACAACTTTAAAAGTTAAATGTAACTGGGAAAAAGAATTAAACATACAGATAACTGAGCAGGATTGGTTGGACATGTGGAGACACCACCATACCACCACTGGATCACGAACATGGAGAGAATTTGCCTGGAAGAACCTTATAAGATTTTTTATAACACCGAAACTGAAGAACAAACAGTTAAAAACAAATCAGAGCTGTTGGCGCGGATGTGGAGAAGTGAATGTTGACCATTCTCATGTATTTTGGAAGTGTTCAAATGTAACAGGTTTTTGGAAGATGGTGTGTGATATAACAAGCAAAGTGCTGGGATATAGAATTCCTCTGGAACCAAAACTGTTTTATTTGTACATGTTCTCAGGAAACTCTGTCCACCAAAGTGACAAATACTTATTTAAAGTTATGTCACTAGCCGCTAAAATATCATTGACCAGGAACTGGGGCACTACATCGATCCCATCAAAGGAGCAATGGACTTCAAGAATTAACAACATCTATTCAACGGAAAAAATAACATTCAGGCTGAGAGTGCAAGAGGCACAGTTACACTGAAAATGGGAAAAATGGACACTTTACAACAAATAGACACAAGCACCAAGCACCTAGTATTGACCCTTGTTTTTGATTGTAGTTGTGGTTTGTATTTTGTTCACATGTAACAAAAATTAATAAAAATAAAGTAATAAAAAATAAATTCACATGGTGGGATTCTATAAGTTTTAACGGCCGTGCCACACCACCACTACGCACATTTTGCACATTTTCCTTGTATGAAAAAAGTATTCAGTCAGCCACCAGTGGTTCAAGTTCTCCCACTTTCAAAGATGAAGGCAGCCTGTAACTTTCTTTATAGGTAGACCTCAACTATGAAAGACCAAAATGAGAGAAAAAAATCCAGAAAATCACATTGTCTGATTTTTACAGAATGTATTTATAAATTGAGACAGATGGGTTTTAACATAAATTCAGTTTTGTGCTGTTCAGAATTGTTTACATTTGACAAGTACACAGTGTACACATATTTCTTGTCGTTTATCCGCAATTACTGCGATTACTGCGAGATACATACTCACATTCGTGGCTTTATTAGGCCATTCCACGTATGTTTAATGAACTTTTCATGCATGTCCCACCATTTTTTAACTTCTTTAAACAGCAATCCACGGCTTGATCACCTCTCCTCTAGATTATTGTAACTCAATGTACTTTGGTGTCACTCAACGATCACTTAAACGCCTCCACAAAAATTAAGAATGTGGAATGTTAACTGGAACATCCAGGAACGGTCATCGCTCACTTCCAGTAATTACAGCCCAGTATGTGCAAATGACTGACTCTAGCACACCTGAGACAGTCCTGTTGTTCACTGGCAGCATTCTTTAATAATTTGTGCATCTGATCTACCTCATGAATCAAAATAATCCATCATGACAAATTTTCTACATTGGACAAGATAGTTCTCAGCAAAGTAAGCACAAAAACATCAGAGGGAATTTGATGTTGGAAGGAAACGCTTTGTTTTTTGGGGAAACCTTTCTGAAAGTAGGTTATAGCATGTAACTCAAGGAGTGTTACATATTTATTCAATGACACATGCACACATTTAACACGTGATTTGTCTTTTTTGCAAGCACTATCACTCCATTAGAAGTTAAAGACTAAATGCTGAGATCATTAGCAGCATTTTTATGCCAATGTCAGTCACAAGTATCAGTCTGTGAGGTTGTCGTTTGTGTGTGGGCACTGGATTGTGAACTAGTGCATGATAAGTAAACTGAATTGAGAAAAACTGATCATTAAAAATCCTATGAAGCCCTTTTTTAATTTTCTTTAAATGTATTTCCCTTTTATTTATCCAGGATAAAAAATTCATTGAGATAGAGAATCTCTTTTGCAAGAGCGTCCTGGCCAAGAGTGTCATGTGTCGTCATGTCACATCAAGTTCCTGTCCGTCACTTGTGTTGTCTCGTGTGGTACTTCCTGTTTTATTCTGAAGGTTTAACCCACCTCTCGTTTCAGACCTTCCTCTCCCTGCTCTTGTCTGTTCCCCCACAGCTGAGACTGCCTCATCATCCCTGATCGTTTCCACCTGTGCTTCCCCTCCTCATGTATTTATGGACTGAGTTTCCATTTGTCCAGTGCCTGTTTGTCATGTGTCTTCACTTGTCAAAGCTAAGTCAACTTCTTGAATCCGAGATTTAAAATAGTCTTAAACTCTGCATCTGAGTTCAGTCCTGTGTCCTGCCTTGTCAAAGAGGCAGCAGAACAACAATAACACACATTTCTCATTTATACCTAAACTCAATAAACATACAAAGACTGTCTTAAAGTAAGCATTTGAAGTTTGATAGCTTTGTCTCAACTTGACCCCATATTTTGCTCAGAATCACACTTTCATAGCGTATCAACAATCAAGAATATAAAATATTGAATGTTTTCAAACTAACAAGACAGGTTTGTCTGAACGTTTTATTGACGAGAACTGAAGAGTTGAAAACAGGTTTGTTTTATTATGGTGCCAGTTTTAAAGTACAACTGCCAACATGCAGCAAACCAAAGACCTCCTGTCTTTAATGAAACTTTATCAAACTGTGTTTAGATAAAACAGAAACAAGAGAAAATGCGGCTCCTTATTTTATTCTCCATATCTGATCCAGCAGAGGTTTGTCAATTTTAAATGTATAATTACAACCCAGTATTAGACATTACCTCTATTGCCAATCCAAAGTCAGTGACATGAGGCTGTGCCTCACCTGTTAAATCTTGATAAAATAGAAAAAAGGTAAATTAAGTAAATATTATTTTCCACTGATCTGTGTTAAAATACATTTTCAATCAGCTCAACACGTTTTTCAGTTTCTGAGGTTAAAATCACTGAATTTGAGTGTTGTGCGATCACAGAGGCTCTGAAGCTGCTGTGCCTCATGTCTGACTGCAGGACTCCATGTTAACAGAGACGTGCGCTGAAATCACTGCTCTAGGTCCGAAGAGAGGAAGGGCATAGTTTTAATGTAAACACAGGTGGCACCCTCTGCTGCCGGCACTTACTAACTTCGCTCCGGATTGTGGTGCGGCTGCGTCTTTCGTCGCCTGAAGAGTGGTGTTGCCCGGAGTATTTTCTCTTGGAACAACTTTACTGATCCTTTGAGAAGGGAGTCAGTATATGACAGAACCTCAAACGTCAGTCTATGCAGCTATGCTGTGAAGATAGCGACATGGTGGCTAAGCTAAGGCAGTAAAGATGGATCACAACTACGTGACACACCCACCTGCAGGTAAGGTTGTTCATAATGTGTTTGGTTAACGTTAGTCAACTATGTGAACCCTTATTAGATAAATGCATTTCTACCTGAACAAATTAATGTTTATAATAAAAGCTGTTAATGCTCTCACCTATTTTAATTACATGTTTTTAATTAATTTAGAGTATTTTGTCATTTTGTATTTTCCTTAATAAAAATAAATGAAACGTTTTTGTAATTATATACTTAACATACTTTTCAAAACATGATTACTGTGTTGTGTTGAAAGGTAGCATAAATTTGTTTAGACTGGTTTTTAATTTCTTTATCTTTCCAGGTGCTCTGGAAGAGGCTTTGATTACATCCATGACTTAGAAGCCAAAGTTCCTTTGCTGGAGCCAGGAGACGATGTCATGGTGGACAAAGAGTTCCTCGTTCATGACCTCCTTACTGACATTGGATCTAAGCTCATCATTCCACCTTTTAAGCTTTCAGCTCAATTCAGCAAGGAGGAAACGGAACAAACGCAGCCATTGCCCGCCTCAGAATTGTAGTGTAAAGAGTGATCAGTAGGATAAAGTCCTTTCACATCAGGGACTCTCTGTGCCGCTCACACTGATGATGGGCAGTGTGAATCAGATCTGGATAAACTGCCGTGTTTTGGCAAATTATCAAGGACTTTTTTGTTTTGAAGAGTGAATTAATGTTTGGTACGTAAATAATGTATAATGTGCAAATAGTATGGAAAAATTTAGTGTTCCCACATATTCTTAAAATCTAATTAAATATAATTGTTATATTCTTAATATTTTTCTGTTGAAATGTGACTTTGACTTCAAAAAAATTAGATGAACAAATAAAACAATTTTGATCAAAATTGTGCCTCATTTAATTTTTTGGTATGCGTAACAACATGAGCTGTGCAGATCCACATGCACAGCTCAGTAAGGAAGAGACAAGAGTGGCACAGACAATACTTCACACTGAGTGAGGCTCAGTACAGTGCTTAAGTAGACTGTGATTGATTGAGTGAATGAGAGTCAGGTGTGTGGCATCCAGAAACTGCACGCTGGGGTTGCTGGGAGGTGTAGTCCATTAAGTAATCTGGAGATGGTTCCCGCTGGTGACCAGAGGGGGAGACAGAGCTCTGACTTCTGACATATTTACTTACAAACAAATTAAAATGGCTTTCTTTTGACTGTCGGAAAAAGGGATTTATTGAAAAAAACTCACATACAGACTGAACAGGTTTGAAGTAGAAGCTAATTCTACGGTAGATTTTAATCTGCCTGTGAGTCAAACATTCTATCGTTAATGAAGACTTTTGTTAACTCTTTAATAAAGAAGATTTCTTTGGAAAAAGCAAAAACAACTCTTTGGCGTTTATGCATTTAACGGAAGTCCAACCAGACAAACATCTGAAATAATACACAAAATGTAACAAAACTGACGGATATGAACAATCAACAACAGTAGTAGTGATGCACATCACCACAAAGCCACTTTTCTCTGCTTCAGAATGAAAGACAAAATACGGTTTAAAAAGTCAATTATGAAAGTAAATTGTAAAAAAAATGTTCAAAAGGGCCCCAAACTACTAAAGGTTGATCATTTTTAATTGTTATCAATTCCTCAAAATGAAATGTTCAAATTACAATACGTCCAGCTTTGTTCTCCAATAAGAAGTATTGAGGGTTAAATAAGAAAGAATAAAAAGCTGTTGGTTTTGAACAATAAGGGATTTATAAAGGTATTTGCAACATTTTAAACAAAAGGATGCAACGCGGCCACAATTCCAACTGACTCATTGTCCAAAAACAGCTTTAAAGAGCAAAGGAGGAAAATTCTCAACCAACAAGGAAACTACAGACTCTACTTTAAATGTGCACCTAAAGGTTTTCTGTTGGAAACATTAAAAAAATTGAGCATTTTTTATTGATTATATGTATGTTCATAGTTTTCTAAATTCTTTGTTTTAGTAGGGTTAAAAAAAAACACAATTTACGTTTTTAATTTTTTATTAAAACCAGGCGAGTTTTAAATTCATTTTCAAAAACAAAAACCCTTCTCAATATTTCCCACAAGGAGGTTTGTTTATATTTTCTTTCATTGAAATTCATGAAAATTAAAGTTATGGACAATTTTTATCTCCTTTTCAAAAGACAATAAGTTCTATGAAAACCTTTGTGTTTAATTTTATGCATCTTTTTTTGCTATCTTCTTTTGTTCAATTATAAAAGTCAATTGTTTTATTTCAAGTTTTTTTTTTAATTATGTGTATATGTTCTTAAGTGTTCAATTAAAAATGTTTACCTTTAGGTAAACAGCGCCCTCTAGCGGCTGCAGGCCTTAGCAGCAGCTGGAATGGACGTCTGTGCCCTCTGCCTACATCAGCTGCTTGGATTTTGTTCATTATTTAGCAGAAACTCCTTCCATTGTCAGGAATTTTAAAATTAAGTGTAAAATGACACAGTAATGGCTGCATTAGGAATAACAAAAAATAGTTCTATTAATCTTGTTTCTGGCATATTACAGCTGATTTCTGCAGAATATAAGAGAATAAAATAAAAATGGAATATGATCATTTTTATTTCAGAAATATGCTTTAAAAGAAAAAAAACAGGGAAGTGACTAAGACTTTTAGGCTTTATGTTACAGGAGAAACACAATGAAGGTGCATTAATAATAAATTTGAAGTGGTTTTTCATAGAGTCGCAATGACATGTTCTTTGAAATTATAATTATACAAAAACAATTTTTAATATTTGAATACTGAGAATAAAGTTAGAAGTCACTGATACAACAAGGGACATTGAGATTATTCGTCCCTTACTTTATTGTAATGAACATGGTACTTTTTATCCCAGCAGGATGATATTGTTTTTCCAGAGGACTTTTAACAAAAAAAGGATTATTATATAGAGAAAATATCAAACATGACATGAACACCATGTTTTTCTTCTTGATATTTTGAATGAAATACCAATGTTTAGCTTCCTTATAGAATCTAGTAGAAACTAGACATGAACCAACATGTTACACAACTTTCTCTTAACCGTTAACTGATCAGTTGTGGCCCGTTACCTGGGTATGGTGGAAGTTTCTTGGTAACGTATTGAGGTTGCATTCCAAAGTGTTGACTTTTAATTGGGATGGAAACCCAACTGACCTGTTTAGTGTTTACAGGTACATGCATCAATCACTACTCTTTATTAAAGATGTGTCGACAGGATCTGGGGCCTGTTTCAGAAAGGAGGTTAAGTGTAAACTCTGAGTGCGTTAACCCTGAAATCAGGGAAACCCTGGGTTTTCCGTTTCAGAATGGGAGGTTTGTTAAACCAGAGAAAGCAGAGTAAGTCAAACCCGTTTCTGAAAGAGAGGTAACTTTTACTCGGAGTCAGTGTCCATGGTTACTTATGCTGTGAACCTAACC
The DNA here is from genome assembly GCA_037389245.1 of Oryzias sinensis. Taxonomy (NCBI): domain Eukaryota; kingdom Metazoa; phylum Chordata; class Actinopteri; order Beloniformes; family Adrianichthyidae; genus Oryzias; species Oryzias sinensis. The sequence continues at coordinate 2,594 of JAUDJI010000556.1, read as the reverse complement.
TGGTCGGGAGCAGGTTTTATTCTCCAAACTCGAAGTTTCTGCCGGTCCCCTCCCCTTTTTAAAGACGAAGCGGTATGTTTCGCTTTAACCTTCATTGCCCACATTTCCATCACACAGAGACGGTCTAAGTGACAAGAATGGCTTGTCCTTTTTTGGAGGACCCAATAGACGAGGAGGCTGCATTAATTCATAGAGAATTATATTTACCTCGTACGAGGATTTTGAGAAGACTCGATTTTTTTCATTTCCCCATACGTTTTTGTTTGAGCGTTACCGTTTTTCATGCATTTACACCAGGAATAACACTTCAAAAGTACACCTAAATATCGCCATTTTCTATTTCACTCCTTACGCTATTTAAAAAGTTATTACAGCCAATATTTTATAACAATGATTTAAATGCAAACTTACACATTAACTTGAGCAGCTATGTTTTTCCACGCTAACTGTCTCTGTTTTGCAGATGCAGCAGTGTTGCTTTTCTTCTGGAATATGTGCTCATATTCACTGTAACTCTGCAGCAGCACGTCAAGTTCAGCTGGCGAAAAATACGCAGACCTCTTTTTTTCACGGTTGCCATGGTGACTCGTGATATCTGCGCTCCATTGATAATGGCTTCTTATACACGCTCACCTCCGAATCAGTCCACTCAGAGTTGATTGACCTAACGCGGATCAGCTTCTCTGAAACAGAAAACTCAGAGTTGTTAATCTCCCGATTGACCAACTCAGAGTTCAAGTTCAACCTCAGAGTTGGTTGAACCTCCTTTCTGAAACAGGCCCCAGGGCACCAGCCTCTGTTCACTTAAAACACAACAGTCACTAAGTTGTTTATAGAGGAAACCTTTCAAATCTGTTTTATAGGTTCAAAATCTGATTGATCCAAATCCAAACTAGAATGGTAAAAATTCTATGGCTTTATGTTTCTCATCAATGTTAAAAAAATTGACTTAAAATGGACGCTGCTATTTATCTTTAGGGAAAAACAGCATAAGTCCAACTAATTGAAATACTAAAAACCTGTGATATAGCAAAAAAAATAAAAAAGGCATGATGGTTTTTTTTTAAGTTTTTTTCTGAAAACACAAGACAGTTTAACAAACAGGGTCAGAAACCCGAGTTAGATTTCCTGCGAGGAGAGCAATGACAGATGATACATGAGGTGTATATTTATATAAACCGCTGTTGTATTTGAGGCTAAACTTTATTTATTTTAGCTTGTATATAAGTTGGACTGGACAGAGAGAATGAGAGAGTGGGAGTTTCATGCAATTAACGTAATTCCAACAAATTCTAAGATTTCTTGTGAGGAGAGCAGTGACAGAAACAACCTCAGTAACAATTCTGTCCACCTACTCTGAAGTGCTGCTGGCTCCTTGCATTCAGTTCAGGATGTCCTTAGCAGCATGGGTTGTGTTAGTCTAAGGTTTGGACAATAAATTTGGTGTTAGTACACTTTATTGTTAGTTTGTGCTAAGCAAGATCAATGCTGGGTCAATACTGGATTGATGTAGAATTCCAGTTTCATCAGTTTGTGTCGTCTTGAACAACGGTTGCTGCATATGTGACTTATCATATTTGCTCTTACCTGCGCATGCGTAAAATGCGTAAAATTCTTGTCTCATTGTCTTTTGTGTTTTATTGTTTTTTATTTTTTAAGTTCCTGACACTTTCAAATACTTAGACCCACAGCAGAATCATCTTGGCAGAACCGTACCACAGCAGTGGACACCCAAGCTCTTTTGAAGCCGTTCTGTTGAATCACCATGTGTCAGATCTCTAATTACAGGCTTATTGAGAAGTCCATAGGATGCCAGGTCCAAGCTTGCCAGAGCTTTTGGGACATGCAGAAGGAGGACGCGAATGTTCGAGGCCCGGAATGACCTTTTGGACTTTGTTGCATTTCATTTTGTTATGTTTGACAATTTTCTTTTTCCTTTTCATCGTCTGTGTGATTTTGCTCTGCTTTAACATTTCTCAATTCCCCCCCTTAATTCCAGGTGTTCCTTTTTCTTACAGGAAGTGCCATTTTTATTGTCTTTGTTATCTTTTACTTTTTAGAATAAGTTGTATTTGTGCATTTTCTTTATTTACTATTTTATGTCTTGTTCATTGTAACTTTTGTAAACACCAATGTGCCAAAGATCTAATGAAGCATAAGTATCCTTACGGATGGCTGCCGAGGGGCACGGAGTCATAGCAAGCATTTTTCCTGTCCAACTGAATGTTTCTTAAAGATGATTAATGCAAGCTCCACAGGTTTTTCGCTTCTATACTTATGAATAGATCATCCATACCTTTGAAATGCACATTGGTTCTGTTATAGATTGTGAGGGCTTGAGACCACAGCTGCCAGGTCATGTGGAATTGCTGAAATGTTTTGATTGTCTGATGTGATAATGTGTTTTTATTTTTTATGTGACCTCACTTTGTGAGGTCAAGAGAGGGAAGCTGAAGGAATTTATATTTTTGGTAATTTCATTAGGGTTGTCAGTCTTAAATTTTATTACATTGAAGATAAGTCATTTGCTGAAGTGTGTGCTTTTAAATCCTTTGAACCTTGAAGAAGCTTCCTTAAGTTGCATATGTGAGAGG